>JASVEL010006659.1:0-234853 GCA_032618575.1 Nicotiana noctiflora
AGAGAATAAAGGTTGTGGAGATGAGGATTCTCAGGTGGATGTGTAGGCTCACCGGGTTAGATAAGATTAAGAATGGAGTTATTCGAGAGAAGGTGGGGGTGGCCCCGGTGGATGAGAAGATGCGTGAAGCGAGGCTCAGGTGGTTCGGGCATGTGCGGAGGAGAAGTGTTGATGCACAAGTGAGAAGGTGTGAGTGACTGGCGGTGTTCGGCATGAGATGAGGTAGAGGGAGGCCTAAGACGTACTGGGGAGAGGTGATTAGGCATGACATGGCTAGAATGCGGATTTCCGAGGACATGACCCTTGATAGAAAAGTCTGGAGGTCTAGTATCAAGATTGTAGGATAAAAGCTCCTAGAATTTTTTGTACTCTCTCCATGGGCTGGGTGAGGCTTGACAGGGTGATCCATGGATGATTTGTGCATTGGATTGTGTCCCCCTTATGATAGTTATTTATGGTAGTTACTGTTTGATACTATTGCGTGTCATTTTATTTATGATCCTTATGTTTAGTAACTATTTACGCGATTTCTGTTGGAATCACTAATGCTCTTTTGTTTTTGTTGTTGTTTCTCCTTCCCTTCCCTGAGTCGAGGGTCGGCTGGAAACGGCCTCTCTGTCCTTTCGGGTGGGGGTAAGGCCTGTCTACATATTACCCTCCCCAAACCCCACATAGTAGGACTATACTGGGTAGTAGTTGTTGTTGTTGTATATTTCATAAGTATGATTCTGTCTATGCTTGGTTGTCAGTGGGTTCAATTTCTACAGTGGCCATTTCAGGAATACAAGAGCTTTTAGTGCAGTTTTTTTTTCTTCTGCTACACATTTGAAGAAAAAATCCCTTTAAAAATTATTTCTTTATAAGTATTCATTTGTAATAACCTACAATATTTGTTAGTACAATCAAACCTCTCTATAATTATGTTATAACAAATTATTGTTATAGAAAATATATATTATAATAGCACATGAGATTTGGTTCCAAAGTAATTTAACTTTTATAGAAAATGTTATTATATAAGAATGTTGTTATCAAAAGGTGTAACTGTAATTTGTCCAGAATTTTTAATCTATTAGGACTCTATTTATTGATGAAAGGAAAAAATACTCATAATAAATTTCATATGTCTTATCCTTTTATTGGAGGAGAAGTCTTGTACTTCTATAAATTGATGTTTTCTTCTCACAACAAGAACAACAACGATCTACACAATGTGATCTTAACGAGAATCATGTTAAGGGGAGATTATTCTGTCAAAATATTTTCTCTCTTTTTATATTAGTGATAGATCATATGTAGGTTGATTGACCAAATCACAATAAGTTATTTTTCATAGTTTAGTATATTTTTTCTTTGGACAAATACATATATCGACCCTTAAGTTTGCCAGAAAATCTCATTTAAACGCTTGAACTTAACTTTGTTCTAATGAACACAATACTATGTTCGTTGCCGTACCTATTAGGCACAACTAGCTCAAAACTCGGTCATGTGTTATTTTAAGTAAATCACTTGTTTTTAAGCGCAACTGACGTGGAAGGAACTAATTGAAATATGCCAACTGTTTTCATACGCCACATTAGATTTCTATGTAGTCACCCCCTTTTAAAATTAAAAGACCCATTTATTACTCTCTCTCCCTGTTAACCGAAATTGAAGAATTTCGATTAGAGGCCCGAAAAATCCCTAGAAAAATTCCATCAATTACTTTCGGTTCTTACTGTATTTTCAGTTTATTCTCTTCGATTTATCACTGTCACTTAAGCTTACCTTTCCAATTTAAAACTGCTTTGACGAAGAAAAAATGCAAGAGTTAGAATTTTTTTTGAAGAATTACAACGAGACGAAGAAGAATTGGAAACAAGAAGAAGTCTCTCGACCTAATTTGAAGCAATTGGGGCAGAACTAAACGAAAGGTTATGAAATTAGGGTTTATAAAATGGTATGGGTCTAATACGTATATTAATTTTCTTTTTAAAATATTACCGTTAGAGTCCACGTGTAATAAAATTCACGCGCTCAAATGTTGTGTGACCCATGTTATGTGCCAAGTTAGCTAGTTGTGCCTAATAGGTATGGTGATGAACATATTATTTTGTTCAATTGGAACAAAGCTAAGTTCAAGTGTCTAAATGAGATTTTCTAACAACTTCAAGGTAGGGATGGCAAATAGGGCAGGGCAGGGCGGGCGGGGCAAGGCAAATTCCAAACAGGGCAGGGCAGGGCAGGGCAGGGGAATTTTAAAGCAGGGCAGGGCGGGGCGGGGCGGGGTGGGGCGGGGCGGTGCATGGTAAAAATTAAATTTTGAAAATGCTTAATGGGGCAGGGCATGTTTGGGTTTGGTTTGCTCGCTAAAATATGGGTCATGGAAGAAAAATGAAGGATTCCACGAAAGATTTAACTACAAATCTTATATTGCTACTGTCCATGGTACCCATAATGTACTCTCTACTCCTCAACAATAGTAGAAATTTGGAGAAGACTACTTTCTTTTTTCATGGAAACATGTAGTATATTATTTTATTTCAACTGACCATAAAATTTGGAGACCGACTAATTACTTGGTCCAAGGTAACAAATATAAGGTTAAAGTTTATAGATTCTTACAACGATTTTAATTTAATAATTGAATTCATAATTAAATATTTATAAATATTTTAGCAATTTCTTAATAGCTATATAAAATTTAGGCAAAAGTTGTTGAATTCCCGAAAAATCGCACCATCCAACCATGAGTACATGACCACCAATTTAAGTTTTTTTCCCTTTGTCTTTCCAATTGTGATGGAGTTTTTGTGAATAATGGGAGTGAGAAAGATAAACATGTAAGAGATATTGATGTCACGGAAGATTTAACGACAAATCTATTCTAGTTTCTTATATCTAGAAAAGGATAAAACACAATAAAGTGTGATAAAAAAATGGATACGATAGAAAAAATAAAACTTAAATGGGGCAAGACAACTTTTAAAAAAATTGGTAAATAGGTTAGGGCAGGGCAGGTCAAAATCTTAGCGGGTCAAGGCTTGCCTTGCCCTACCCCATTTGCCATCCATATTTTAAGGGTCCGTATATGTATTTGGCATTTTCTTTGTACTCTGATTTATCGTCCATCAAAATTTATATTATTAGCTGCTTCTATATACATCATGTTATTTTAATCCCGGTCAACAAAATTTTTCTATACTTAATAAAAGGTTGACTTCCAATTCTTTAAAATAGCACTAAAAATGTAGGTAGCTGTTACGAAACAACATTTTGTCGTCGTAATGAAAAAATGAAGGTAGTAAGTAGTAGAAAGTGAAATTGAAGAAGGTTTGAAGTTTTAAAGTTTAAAACCCGGGAAAGGTGAGGTGGAAGGCGGGGAACCATACATAATCACTCAATCCATAACCAAAGAATAAGATAGCGACGTGGCTTCTTCTTTGTTTCCCATTCTATACAATTCTACTTTTTTATCAGTTATATATACAACTCTTGCCCAAATCTCCATTCTTTGATTTCTCCCTCTCTAATGGCCTCCACCCTCTACGCCCAGCTTACCAACCCTACTAAACTCAGTCCTCTTTCCTCCCGCAAGCTCTCTTCCAGCTTGTCGTGGCGCACCATGTTTGATGCTTCTACTCTTTCCCCTCTCAATTTTCCCATCGTCAGCACTACTAAAGGTAATTATTTTTGGGGTGTTAACAAAATAATCGATATCACGCACTAAATTAAATTCCTTTGATGACAGTAAGCAAAAATTGTTCGGTACCTAAGGTAGAGTGCAACGCTCAGGCTGCTCCAGCTGCGGTGAATTTAGCTCCAGGAACGCCAGTGAGGCCGACTAGTATACTGGTTGTGGGTGCGACGGGTACATTGGGAAGGCAAGTAGTTAGAAGAGCACTGGACGAGGGGTACGATGTTAGATGTCTGGTCAGACCTAGGCCTGCTCCTGCTGATTTTCTTCGTGATTGGGGCGCCACTGTTGTCAATGTAAGTACAAATACTCCCACATTATTCTTGTTTCTTTAATTTTAATAAGATTGTGTGATTATCAAGCTAAACTGATTTCTGGACAGGCGGATTTAAGTAAACCTGAAACAATTCCAGCAACATTGATTGGAATCCATACAGTTATTGATTGTGCTACTGGACGTCCTGAGGAGCCTATAAAGACTGTAAGCATACCTACTGGGCAAAAAAGGGGGTGAATAATTTACTTCAAATTATACTTAAGGTTCTCATTAGAATGAAAATTTGCTTTGATTATTTTATAATTGTCAGGCTGCCACTACTGTTTTCTCTTATTTACATTATTGTTGTTGTGGCTTATCAAGCTTATGTACTTTAGCCATTCATTTTAGGTAGATTGGGAAGGAAAAGTTGCACTTATACAATGTGCTAAAGCCATGGGCATTCAAAAATTTATCTTTTTCTCCATTCACAACTGCGACAAGCATCCAGAAGTTCCCCTTATGGAGATCAAACACTGTACAGAAAAGTTTCTCCGGGATTCAGGCCTCAACCACATTGTAATTCGGCTATGTGGCTTCATGCAGGTATCATCCTCTAATGGTTTTATTTGTCATGCCAACAGTATGCCTTGTATTTGTACATTTTAATCACAGTGCTGAAACAAATATCATTGAATGTGAAAACTCTTTAAAGGTATTCATGAAAATATTTTGGTAAATTTATTGAGAATAGGAAGCATTTCTTAAGCTCAAAAGATGTACAAATCACGGACTTATATCAGGCATCCTAAATGGACACCTTAGAGTGCAAAAACCTATTAGTATACTAGTTGAAGCACTAGGTGTTCCGACTGGAAATTCAGAATACAAAAAACAGAAAAGCTTGTCATGTTATGTTCTTATTATTGACAAACTTGAGAGGTTCGTTTGAGTTATGAACTACTACTATGTACCTTAGAAAGAGAACCTGGGGTACTGCGAGCATAGGTATGCCCTCTGTGAACTTTATAGTGGTGTGCTCGTTTTCTTCTTATTCATTAACTCTTACCGATTGGAAAAAAGACACATCTACCGCTACAATTAGTTTTTGAACCAACCGATCAGGTGTTCTTTCCACAGATATTTACTTTTGCCATGTCTATTGTCCTTTAGTCATATTATTCATTGTCTTAGCACTTTAAAAGTTATTTTCATTTTCTCCAGGGCCTTATCGGTCAATATGCAGTGCCTATATTAGAAGAGAAATCTGTATGGGGAACTGATGCTCCCACTCGAATAGCATACATGGACACCCAAGTAAATTTTCCACTTAGTTTCTTTTGAGCCTATAACGTAATTGATGAATAATTCTATACTACATTACTTTCAGGATATTGCTCGCTTGACATTCATAGCTTTACGCAATGAGAATATTAATGGGAAGCTTCTCACTTTTGCTGGCCCTCGGGCATGGACAACCCAAGAGGTAAGAAGGATCTCCATTTTAAGCATTACTATTAGTTTCCTTGGCAATTTACAATGTAGCCTTTTGTGGTACTTTTTGTTTCTGGAATTGGGGTAAGCAACACCGGATGCTGTTAATATCAAAAGCTTAATTAACTCAAAACCAAGTTCATTTTGAAGCTTCCTTAGGAGTTAGGCCATCAACTTTCTGCTAAAGATACTCTAGATCTTTTATATATACTAGACAGTAAGAAAAAAGGTCAATCCACGTCTTTGAAATTACAATATTGTTTCCCATCGTCAAACCATTACTAATTATTTTGAACTTAGATACCCTAACTCTTGAAGTAAGTTTCCCATAAAGGCTAGAGTAAGCTCCTTTTCCTTTCGTTAACTACTTTTTTGTTGCTTTTTCTGTCTCTGTTATTCTCTCCCTTTTCTCCTGTTTGGGTGATGTTTATTACCTTCTTTATAGTAAATACTCTTTGAATCAGGTGATAACATTGTGCGAGAGACTTGCCGGCCAAGATGCCAATGTGACTACAGTGCCTGTCTCAGTTTTGCGATTGACACGCCAGCTGACTCGGTTGTTTGAGTGGACGAATGATGTTGCTGATAGATTGGCATTTTCAGAGGTTGAAACTTCTTCTAGCTTTACATTTTGTAGTTTTTCATCTTTGTCTGTGGAGCGTTTCTTCATTATAAAATGCAATCTGATACGACTAGAATATCAGTTCTGTCTTCTTGTTTCGGCTGTTCAGTGTATCTGCTACATCATCTCTTTTCTTCGACTAGATCACTTCCTTTCTTCTAGTTGTTTGCGATGTTCTTTCCAAAAAATAAACCTACTCTTAAGTTAGGGGAAAAGGTAACTCTTTTAACAACTGCGGAGTTGGGATGACGGTGCAAGGATGAAGTCTTAGAATATGCCATTCTTACTATTCTCAAAAGGTAACACTTTTAAATATGAGGAGCTTGGATGAAATTTTAGAATATGCTATTCTTAGGGTGTGTTTGGTACGAAGGAAAATGTTTTCCAATTTTCCCATGTTTGGTTGGCTTAAATGTTTTGGAAAACATTTTCCTTATCAATTTATTTTCCTCTAATTGGAGGAAAATGTTTTCCTTATCAAAAGAAGGGAAAATATTTTCCAAAGCTCCTTCTCAACCTTTCTCACCCTCACCAACCCACCCCCTCTCCAAAAACAATTTTTTTTTTAAATTTCAGTTTTTCCGTTACCATCCACCCTACTACCCCTCCACCCTACCGCGCAAAAATTTATTTTTTACCTTAATTTTTTTTTTATAATTTTAAATTTTTGTTTTATTATTTTTCTACACCATCCACCCCCTACCCCCCACCCCCGGCACAAAAAAAAAAATTTACTTTTTTTTTTGTAATTTAATTTTTTTTTTTGTTTTACTGCCCCTCCCCCAGCCCCCACCCCCTACCCCTCCCCCCCCAAAAAAAAAATTTAGAATATATTTTTCAGTTTTTAATTTTATTATTTATCATTTAAAGGGTCAATATTTTATAAGTTCTAAAATTATGAGTTCGGAAGTTTACGGGTTTAAAAATTATAAATTATCGGTTCGAAAATACGAGATTTTTGCGCTAAAAAGTAAAGCATCACATTAGTTCCTTTAGATTGTGTCAATTTTTAGAGACTTCGGGAAGGGAGGGGTGGGGGAGGTGGGAGGGGGAGGGGTAGGAGAGTTGCAAAAAAATTATTTTTCTAAAAAAACTATTTTTTACTCTCTAAGCAAACATAGAAAATATTTTCCACTTACCAACCAAACAAGAGAAAATAAGTGATAAAATCACTCATTTTCCATGTAAACATTTTCTAGGAAAACATTTTCCATGGAAAACATTTTCCTTCATACCAAACACACCCTTAGTGTCCATTGAATAGATAACTAGATATACAGATGGTATTCTCTTTGCTCCATCATTCCTTCGAAATTTAGCTGCTTCGGAATTTTTGCTCTGATGGTAAGTAACCTACACTTCCAACTAAGAGGTTGTGAGTTCGAGTTTCCCCAAGAGTAAGGTGGGAAATTCTTGGAGGGAAGAATGCCGAGGGTCTATTTGTGAAAGCAATACGATAGGGATTCAAGAATTACTAAACAAAAAACAAGAAACGTACGGAAGCTAAAAGAAAATAAAGAAACGAATAAAAGACAAAATTAAAGATAAATTGAAATCAAGAAAGAGTTTCTTTGAATTCTTGAAGTTGAATCCTAATAACAATAATTAGCTAACAAAGAACTAATCGCCTTTGGTAGAAATTAAAAACAAGAAATAGATTGTTAAACCCGATCCTTTAGAATAACAAGAACAACAATAAGCCTAAACTTATCACATTTCTTGAATACCTAGAAGTGATCTAAGATTTCGAAAAGTGTTTAATTCTTACCACCTTAAGTTGAGTCTTGAAGGTTGAAGAATAAATCCAAGAGTAGCCACACAAGAGTGCAAGAAAATCTCACAAGTTTTATTGATAATAATCTGAATAATCCACCTAAAAACAAAGAAGATACCCCTTTATATAGAGGGTGATCACGAAATTATCCTTAAATATTAGGAAATAAAGTCCTAAACTACTTTGGACAACAAGTCCAACTAAAATAGAAAAAAGTAAAACTCTAGGAAACCAAAACCAAGTCAATCTTGGAAAGTAATTCTACCAATCTTAGGAAAAGGAAAATATTAACACTAACTAACTAGGAAAGCAATAAATATAGTCTCATAATATATGGAAATAAGTCTCAAACCAATCTTGGATAGAATCTTGAAAATCTTGAATGTGTAATTTGCAAGCAACTTGGCACCAACTTGCACACAACATCTAGCACGCCTATTATATTTTTCTTGGGCATCAAGTAAGTCCTTTTATGCTATTAAAACGTGATTTTATGTAGGACTTCATGGGTTGCAAGTTTTGAGCACATTTATGTGCGAAATTGGTCAAATTACCTTGTTTTGCAACTTTTTAACTTGAGATCTTGTTAAAGGCCCTCTTTGTGATTCCAAAGCTTCATATTTATCCTTAAATATATTTGAGCTTCCTAGGATGCTATCATTCCCCTCTTGTTGAAGAAAATTCGTCCTCGAATTTCGACCTTGCAAGAAAACAAAGACAGTCACAAAAAAAAATGGCATCCACTAAAAAATTGTAAGAATAAAACAAGATATTGACCATGTGTTCACTTAACCCAATTAAGCGTAATAGGTGTAAATACTCCTATATAAAGTATATGGACAGCATCATCCCAATAAAATTTATACCTACTTAGATTTGTCCCATAAATACCTCTCTTAAGGTAGTCAAAAAATGTGCATGACAATGAAATTACAAAAGATTGATCATGTGTCCATTTAAAACAAGTATCTCTGCTGCATGTATCAAATAATACACATTTATGATATAGCCAAATATCAATTACAAATTCCATAGATTCTTCAACATATAAGTTATTCAAAGAAGCACATAAATCCTCAAGAAGGTTAGAAGAACCCATAATTTTCAAAATAAAAGTTTCAATACATTCAAACTCATGATTATAACTTTTCCCAATAATATTCGCAACATCAATGGATCCTAAATAATTACTCAAGCTATTACATATAGTCATGCATAGGTTTATGAAAGAGTACTTAATCACAAGCGTCACAATTATCATGCATATCCCCTTTACTAGTGGTAAACACTTGTACAAGCTCACAGTCAACATGGCTTAAAGAATAACTCTCTAGCAATTTATCATATGAAAGCTCACTAGACACTTGAATAAGAGAAGAAGAAATATTTAAATCATCCGCAAGCCTCGTTCTACCAAGTTGGAATTCATAATTATCCACGTCGAATTCAATTTCAAAAAGAAGCAAATTACTCTTGTACTTGAACTTAGATATTACTATTAATGACTTGATATGCATCAAAAGACCATCATCCTTAACCATTATAAATTCATCAACATAAGAAACTAGAGTATAGTTCATTACCTTCAAACATACCTTAGGTGTCCTAGAAAGGCCAAGAATTCGAATAAACCAATTACACATACCATACTTGGACTTATTTAATAATGGATCAACATCACCTTGTATTCTTTTTTGCATGATTCCAGCTTAGCAATGGCTTTAAGGAACTCTGTACATCACCTTGTATTCTTTTTTGCATGATTCCAGCTTAGCAATGGCTTTAAGGAACTCTGTGTCATAAACCAAGCTTTTATCTTCCACCATCAAACAATAATTGATTTTGCCAAATTCATGTTGGAATCCACTAGGATCCTTTGCCACCATCGCTTTTGCCTCACCTATCCTTTTAGTAGATCTTTCAACATGTGGCTGCACAAAAATACAAGAAATAAAATAAGAAAGAGTTAATGGGTTAAGATAAAGAATATATTTTCTTACTTACACTCTCTTTGGCTTTTACCTCAAGACTAACTTTTTCAACACCCTTAGTCTCTTTTCTCTCATTAAAGTTTTCTTCTTTTTCATCTCTCAAACCATTTTTCTCTCTCTACCTCAAAGCCTTTTTGTATCTCATGGCCTTCTCTCTTTTCTTTCCTCTCCAGCTCACTCTTTTCCTTTCTTGACATCACACTCTCTTTACTCAACATATCGTCTCCTTTTCCCTCTCTTGGGATGTCAACATGCACTCCCTTACTCCTCTCATTCTTTTCTCTCTCATATTTTTTCATATTCTCTTTAACAATCTTTTCATCTTCGTGAATTTGTGAGAAAGTCAAAGGTCCAAGAATGAGTTTCTTCCTGCTAACCTCAAAAGAGTATCTATTTTTTTCCATATATGAAGCTCTTCTATAGACATACCATGAATTTCCCAACAAGACATGATAATTATTTATGGGAATCACATCACACCAGACCGCATCCTCATGCCTTCCAATTGAGAATAGCAATAAGACTCTCTTATCTACCTTTACTCCTCCAAACATGTAGGGTTTAATATGCTCAACATAATGCAAGTTTAATTTCTCAACCATATAAGTGCTAATTGAGTTATAGCCAAACTCTTTGTCAATTCTAAAGGCACAAATATGAGACATCACTTTAGCTCTTGTTTGAAAAATAACTTTACCATTATCTTCCTTAGCTTCATCATGTTGTAAGTTTGACCTTTCAAATTGTTGAGTCATAGCTCACCTCCTTTCTTCATAACTACCTCTTTGAAACATCTTGAACAAAGATTAAAAGAAATGAGTGTATTGAATATTTGGCTTTTTTCTTCTAATGTTCTCACATCTCTTACCTTTTTTCACTCAAAGCAACTCTTGGTTGTTAATTTGTAGATTTATTAATGAATCTAACAAGTCACAACCCATAGTGATAAGAATAATGAGTTAAAAAAATGAAAAAGAAAGTGGCAGACCAAACCTAGAAAGAATATGAGTTGGTTGGTGGAAAAAAAAAAGGAAAGAAGTTTCCTTAATCTTCAAGAATTAGGATCCCCTCTTCTTGTTTCCTTTCTTGACTTGGAAACCAAATAATACTTGAATTATAAAAGTAATAATGAACAAGCACACTTTTTTGGGGGCTGAATTTCGTTTTTTTTTTGTTTTTTTTTTAAATCAAGAACCTCCCAAGATTATCAAAATTGAAATCTTGATTAGTCTAAGCTCTGATACTACTTGATAGCAACACGATTGAGATTCAAGAATTACTAAAGAAAAAACAAGAAACGTGCGGAAGCTAAAAGAAAATAAAGAAACGAATAAAAGACAAAAATTAAAGATAGATTGAATTCAAGAAAGAGTTTCTTGAATTCAAGAAGTCTATTCTTGAAGTTGAATCCTAACAACAACAATTAGCTAACAAAGAACTAATCGCCTTTGGTAGAAATTAAAAACAAGAAATAGATTGTGAAACCCGACCATTTAGAATAACAAGAACAACAATAAACCTAAACTTATCACCTTTCTTGAATACCTAGAAGTGATCTAAGATTTCGAAAAGAGTTTAATTCTTACCACCTTAAGTTGAGTCTTGAAGGTCGAAGAATAAATCCAAGAGTAGCCACACAAGAGTGCAAGAAAATCTCACAAGTTTTATTGATAATAATTTGAATAATCTAACTAAAAACAAAGAAGATACCCCTTTATATAGAGGGTGATAACGAAATTATCCTTAAATATTAGGAAATAAAGTCCTAAAGTACTTTGGATAACAAGTCCAACTAAAATAGGAAAAGGTAAAACTCTAGGAAATCAAAACCAAGTCAATCTTGGAAAGTAATTCTACAAATCTTAGGAAAAAGGAAAATATTAACCTTAACTAACTAGGAAAGCAATAAATATAGTCCATAATAAATGGAAATAAGCCCCAAACCTATCTTGGATAGAATCTTGGAATCTTGAATTTGTAATTTGCAAGCAACTTGGCATCAACTTGCACTCAACATCTAGCACGCCTATTATACCTTTCTTGGACATCAAGTAAGTTCTTTTTATGCTATTAAAATGTGATTTTATGTAGGACTTCATGTGATGCAAGTTTTGGGCACATTTAGGTGCGAAATTGGTCAAATGCCCTTGTTTTGCAACTTTTTAACTTGAGATCTTGTTAAAGGCACTCTTTGCGATTCCAAAGCTTCATATTTATCCTCAAATAGATTTGAGCTTCCTGGGATGCTATCAATTTAGAAACAGCCTCTCTATCCCAATGTAGGGGTAAGGTCTGCGTACACACTATCCTCCCAAGACCCCACTAAATAAGATTATACTGGATTGTTATTGTTGTTGTTCCATGTTTGACAAATTCTGCATCATAATAAGTAAAAGCTTTAATTGCACAGTTTATCGTTCAGATTATGGTGGCATTTTACCAGAACAACTTTTGATCTTTAATTAGCAAAGTCAATTCACACTGAGGTATAGTGCTTGTTTTGATTGATTTACGTGATTTTCCAAATTCTTGTTTCTATGAGAAGTTACTCATATTTACTTGAAGCACAGCCACACTCGCACTTTTTACTAGTAAAGACCATGTCGTTCTTTTTATGCTTTCGTATGCAACAGCTTCTGATCTGTGTCTAAGCAGTAGAAAATAATATAAAAAGGGATTGCTGGAGTGTTAGATGGCAAAAGACAGCTAATGTTTTCGGTCTGGTGGCTATTTCCAGGTCTTGACAAGCGATACTGTCTTCTCAGTTCCTATGACTGAGACATATAGCCTTCTCGGTGTGGATGCAAAAGACGTCAGTTCACTGGAGAAATATCTGCAGGATTATTTCACCAACATACTGAAGAAGTTGAAAGACCTTAAGGCTCAATCAAAGCAAACAGATATTTTCTTTTGAGAGGAATAATTGTTTATCTTGTTGTAAAAGTAATATACTCTGTCACAGGGATACATCAGCACAGAGGCATGCTCCTTTTGGAACTTGCAATCTTTCTTTCTTTTTTTCCTAGTTTGTTCCTTGTGTATTCATGAATTGTAAAGGTTGTACGATTTGTTTAGTTACCATGAAAGCCCAAGGAAATCCGTAGAGGTTATACAAGTCAACCTTATATTGTTGACGCTCTTTCATATCTTTCACAAGATAATCAATAGTCAACCGCAAACTATTTCGGCCCCATGGATAATTGTAAAAAGTCTCTTCTGTGGAGGCCAATCTAACTATAGTTTCGGACACACCACAGTTTGAATCCTTTGCCAATAAAATACAGCAGACAAACAAAATCAATCATAATGCATACTTGTGTTTTTCTTTTATTCAGATTTGATCAACTCAAGCACTATTATACTAGTCACAGACCTTTTTCTTTTGGCAAGAAGTTTCCACAATTCTTCACCATCAAGAATGTACATTTGAAGCTTCGAATTCGTGGAAGAATATTCACAGTTGAGTCCGATCATTATGGCGTAAGTCGAAGCAAACTGGTAAGTTTTTATAATCAAATCATAACTCATGGGTCTTCTCTCATCCTGCAACAACTTTTGGAACTCACACATACCTGCTAATCTTAATGAGGATCTCATAGTGATCTTATTAAAGATTTCATTATCAAAACTTTTGGAACTCACACATACCTGCTAATCTTAATGAGGATCTCATAGTGATCTTCTTATTAAAGGTTTCATTATCATCTAAAAATGTCGTGCACTTTAAGGGTGAAAGTTTTGATCGAAGCTTTATGATTCCAACCTTGCAACTGTCAGAGTCATCCTCGGGCATCTCATCCTTTACATGATTAAAGGTGTTGCTTAATCAAAGGCAAAAGAATAATTAATTTAATAATTAAAAAGATCTCTTTACAGTCATGTTTAGTGAAACATCCTAGGAAATATTTCAAATATCTAGACACAGAAACTTTAAACATCCACAGAGATTTTTGAAACACATTTAGCTTACCTCAAAATATTGAGAATGTGCATTATCATTCTTTCTCTTTTTCCTTCTTTCCTTCTTCGGTATTTGCTACTGACTAAGTTGCTCTGACTTCTTCTTCTTCTTGCTACTGACTAAGTTGCGCGAATTCTTTGATTTTGATGCCGTCCCCATCCCGATACGAGACCGGAAAACGGGAGTGGGATACATCCCGGATACAGTCAATTGACTTGAACACTTTGAGAAGGTGCATTATCATTCTTTCTGCCGCTGCCTCCTCCTCCTCCTCCTTCTCCTCCCCCTCCTCCTCTTCTTCTTCTTCTTCTTCTTCTTCTTCTTCTTTGCTACTAATTAAGTTGCGCGTGTTGCGGAAGCCAAATGTATATAGTGTGAATGAGTCACAACTACTATACCAAAAATTTATGGCAGCCACCAAATAATAAATAAGACAATAAAGCAACAATATAAAGAACACCAGAATTTACGAGGTTCGGCTAATTTTGCCTACTCCTCGGACACAACCAATATTTTATTCCACTCCAAAATACAAGTGAAATAATACTAAAGAGAGAAGATACAAATGCCTTGAGAAGATAAGAAGGCAAATGAGAGGTGTGTTTTAAATCCTAAACATTAGGCCTTCTTTTATAGGGGGAAAATCCCCCAACTTCACTTCTACCCACCGATGTGGGACAAATGTTATGCCAAATTCAACAAATCTCCACATTGGCAAAACTTCCACATCTTCAATTTTCTCTCTATAACAAATTTTGGTTGTGTCTTCATCTTCAATCTCTAGTGTTCAACAATGTTGATCAAATCCAAACAATGTTGAAACTTGATCGCAGTCACCGCCTTTGTTAGCATATCAGCAGGATTCTCCGTAGTATGAATTTTCTTCACCGTGACTCCACCATCTTCTATGATTTCTCGTATGAAATGATACCGAACATCAATGTGCTTCGTCCTTGCATGATAAACTTGGTTCTTCGCTAATTGAATAGCACTTTGACTATCACAAAAAATTGTGATACCTTTTTGTTCAACACCAAGCTCCTTTAGCAATCCTTGAAGCCAAATTGCCTCCTTCACGGCCTCTGTAATAGCCATGTACTCTGCCTCTGTTGTAGACAAAGCAACTGTTGACTGCAAAGTAGACTTCCAACTAACTGGTGCCTTTGCAAAAGTAAACACATAACCAGTAGTTGATCTTCGTTTGTCCAGATCACCCGCAAAATCCGAGTCACAATATCCAACTACAGACTGATTGCCTTCCTGCTCAAAAACTAACCCGACATCTACAGTATTATGAATATACCGTAGAATCCACTTCACAGCTTGCCAATGCTCCTTTCCCGGATTATGCATATATCTACAAATAACTCCAACAACTTGTGAAATGTCAGGTCTCGTACGGACCATTGCATACATCAAGCTACCAACAGCATTTGCGTATGGTACCTTTGACATATACTCTCGTTCAGCTTCATCCAATGGCGACATAGTAGTACTTAGCTTAAAATGGGGAGCAAGTGGAGTACTAATTGGTTTAGTCTTGTCATCTATGCCAAAACGTTGTAGTACTCTCTTCAAATATTCTTTCTGAGATAAACAGAGTTTCCTTGAATGTCTATCTCTTATTATCTCCATGCCAAGAATTTTCTTCGCCTCACCCAGATCCTTCATCTCGAACTCCTTCTTCAGTTGAATCTTCAACTTATCAATTTCTTCCGAATTCTTGGAAGCTATCAACATATCATCAACATATAGGAGAAGATATATAAATGAACCATTTTTAAGCTTGCGCAAATACACACAATGATCGTATTTGCTTCTCTTGTACCCTTGCTGCAACATAAACTTGTCAAATCGCTTGTACCATTGTCTAGAAGATTGTTTCAACCCGTACAATGATTTTTCAAGTTTGCACACCATATTTTCCTTACCAACAACTTTGAATCCTTCTGGCTGAGTCATGTAGATATCCTCCTCCAAGTTTCCATGTAAAAACGCAGTTTTTACATCCATCTGAACTAGTTCCAAATCCAATTGTGCCACCAAAGCCAACATAATTCGAATGGAGGAATGTTTTACAACTGGAGAAAATACTTCATTGTAATCAATTCCCTCCTTTTGAGCATATCCTTTGGCCACCAACCTTGCTTTGTAGCGAACACCTTCTTGGTTAGGAAATCCTTTTTTCTTTGCAAATACCCATTTGCACCCAATTGCTTTCTTTCCCTTCGGGAGATTGGCCAATCTCCATGTATGATTCTGATGAAGGGACTGTAATTCATCATTCATGGCAATCCTCCACTTATCGTCTTCTGAACTTTGGACTGCGTCTTTATAAGTGGTGGGAACATCATCAGCTGCAATTGCGGTTGCACAAGCAACTGTCTCTATGAGACGAACAGGTTTCGTTACTTTCCTTTTTGGCCTGCTGGTTGCTATTGATTCAAGTTGTTGTTGAGGTTCCTGAGTTGGAATCTCCTCTACTGGCTCTCCTCCCAGAGGATAATCTTCATTTCTTTCCTCCTCTGCTTCTTGTGTAGGAAAAATAAATTTTCCCTCAAACTCCACCTGCTTAGAAGCACCATCATTTTCTTTGGTATCTTCATTTGTTACCTTGTTTACCATAGAAGATTCATCGAAGGTAACATCCCTGCTGAATATTACTTTCTTTGTCATAGGACACCATAAACGATGTCCTTTGACTCCAGAAGTAATCCCCATAAAAATAGCCTTCTTTGCCCTTGGATCCAATTTTGACTCCGTCACATGATAATATGCAGTTGAGCCAAATACGTGCAAAGAGTCATAATCTACAACAGGCTTTCCATACCATTTTTCAAATGGTGTCTTACCATCAATAGCAGCAGATGGTAAGCGATTAATGAGGTGGCATGCATATGTAATTGCCTCAGCCCAAAATTCTTTGCCCAAGCCAGCATTGGACAGCATACACCGTACCTTCTCCAACAAGGTCCGGTTCATGCGTTCTGCCACTCCATTCTGTTGTGGTGTATGTCTGACAGTGAAGTGTCGGACGATGCCATCATTTTCACAGACCTTATTGAAATGATCATTCTTGTATTCACCTCCATTGTCTGTGCGAATACACTTGATCCTCCTGCCCGTTTGATTCTCCACCATCGTCTTCCATTTGAGAAAAATTCCCAGCACTTCATCTTTGCTCTTCATTGCATACACCCATACTCTTCGGGAAAAATCATCAACAAAGGTCACAAAATAGTGCTTCCCACCCAATGAAGGTGTTTTGGAAGGACCCCAAACGTCAGAGTGTACATAATCCAAAATGCCTTTAGTATTATGGATTGTTGTACCAAATTTAACCCTTGTGTGTTTCCCTTTGACACAATGCTCGCAAAACTCCAAATTGCAAGCCTTTAACCCTTTCAACAATCCTTGATCTGATAGAGTTTTCAAGGATTTTCCTCCAGCATGTCCCAAGCGCATGTGTCATAGCCTGGTTGCTTGTGCCTCTTTGTTGTCACTGGACGTCACTATCGCTGTCCCAATAACCGTACTACCGAGATAACGGTACATGTTATTGTTCTTCCGATTGGCCTTCATTACCACTAGTGCACCGGAGTATACTCTCATCACTCCATCTTCTACCAATAATTTTGAACCCTTTTGATTCTAGGGCTCCCACAGAGATGAGATTTTTCTTCAAACCCGGTACATATCGAACATCTATTAATGTTCTGATCATTTCATCATGGTTCCTTAATCGTATTGAACCAATTCCATATGAGGTAAGAGGGCTTGTTATCCGCTGTTTGGACGACTCCATATTCTCCTTCTTGAAAGTCCACAAACCAATCCCTGTTGGGACACATATGATAGCTACAAGCCGAGTCCATCAACCATATGTCCGATGACGTTGACGGCTCCGTTGTAACTAATGAGAAATCCGAATCATCACAATCAGCTACATTTGAATCCATAATGGCCTTTCCATTGTTATGTTTGGCCTTATTATTCAACTTCGGACGGTCTTTCTTCCAGTGCCCCTTTTCTCGACAAAAGGCACATTCATCTTTGTTGGGTTTAGATCTTGACTTAGATCTTCCTTTCCTTGTCCTCGTTTGATTTTGAGGACGACCCCTCACGAACTGTGCTTCTCCTTCTCCGCCCTTCTATTTTTCTCGCTTTCTTTGTTCATAGCTGTACAAAGCCGAACAAACTTCTCTGAGAGAAACTTCGTCATTTCCATGGAGTAGAGTAGTTTCAAGGTGCTCGTACTCGTCCGGAAGTGACGCCAACAACATCAAGGCCAAGTCACCATCATCATAAGTTGTATCCATATTTTGCAAATCCGTGACCAACTTATTGAAGCTGGTGATATGTTCATTCATCGTGGTACCAGGAACATAGGTGAAGTGAAACAGTCTCTTCTTCATGTACAATTTATTTTGACTATTTTTCTTCAAAAATTTATCCTCGAGTGCTTTCCATAATTTACTTGCAGAAGTTTCCTTTGTGTATGGATATTTCTGCTCTCTCTAGCAAGGTAGGATCGAATGGTACCGCAAGCAACACGGTTGATTATTCTCCAATCTTCTTCTCCAATACCATCTGGTCTCTTTTCTTCAATAGCCGGATCTAGCCCTTGTTGAAAAAGGACATCTAGAACCTCGCCTTGCCACATCCCAAAATGTCCGGACCCGTCAAAAATTTCTACCGCAAATTTCGCATTTGACACAATTCTTGTCACAAGCGAAGATGCCAATGATGACGTATTGCTGACACTTGATGTAGATTCTTCTTGTTTATTGTCTCCCATCTTTGACACAAATATTATTTAATAGCTGACGACACAAATCAAGATTATTTCCTTTCTAATGTGGAAGATCAGACTAAGCTGCAATCACAGAGCATACTGAGGCAGAACCTTGACTCAGTTACCAAGATAAATCTTTTCTGATGTGGAAGATCAGACTACGCTGCAACCACAGAGCATACCGAGATAATACCTTGGCTTTGATACCAATTGTTGCGGAAGCCAAATGTATATAGTGTGAATGAGTCACAACTACTATACCAAAAATTTATGGCAGCCACCAAATAATAAATAAGACAATAAAGCAACAATATAAAGAACACCAGAATTTACGAGGTTCGGCTAATTTTGCCTACTCCTCGGACACAACCAATATTTTATTCCACTCCAAAATACAAGTGAAATAATACTAAAGAGAGAAGATACAAATGCCTTGAGAAGATAAGAAGGCAAATGAGAGGTGTGTTTTAAATCCTTAGGCCTTCTTTTATAGGGGGAAAATCCCCCAACTTCACTTCTACCCACCGATGTGGGACAAATGTTATGCCAAATTCAACAGCGCGGACTCTTTGATTTTGATGTCATCCGCGTCCTAATACGAGACCGGGATGGTAGTGGGAGCGGGATATGTCTCGGATACAATCAATTGACTTTGGACACTTTGACCGGAGTCCATCGATAAATTTAGAAGAAAAATTGAGATTTTAGTTTCTCAAAATAAAAAATAAAACATATTTAGGAGAATAAAAGAATAATATCCATCATGGAGAATGAAAGGTTGAATTCTATAATATTCATGTAAGTTTTTCACCAAATATCTCTCAAAATTTACAATAATTTTTATAGCTCTATTTTCTATTAGCCGAATTGTCGCACTCGTATCCATAGCCGGATCCGTACCTCCGAATCTTAAAATTTAGATGTTGCCGAATTTGATACTTGGATTCGTCCCCGTATCAATTACTCACACCCAAGTCCGAGAAACTTATGATACTAATGCTTGATCATCAGTATCTGTCTCCTCTTCTCTTTCATCAATTGTTGTCTCCCCTTTTAATTCTTCTTCATCAACAATTATATTTTCTTCTCTTACTTTTCTTGTTTCCTCTTCTTCTTCCTTTTCTATTTCCTCTTCTTTTTCTTTCTCTGTTTCCGCTTCTCTAGCACTCCCTTCTAGCACATTCTCTCTTTCCTTTTTTTTTTCTTTCTCAAATTTCTCTTCAGTTTCGTTCTCTTTTTATTCTTCTCTAGTATTCCCTTCTTCTACAACCTGAGGAGGTTTGGCTTCCACTTCAGCTACAATTGATTTTTGTAGCTCATCCTTCTGAGATGTCTTAATTCTTTTGCTTGATCTTTTGGAAGGAAATTTATCTCTTCCTCTTCCACATGTTTTTGAAACACGTTCCTTTACCATTTTATCCACACTAATAAAATAAATAAATAATTTGCTCCATACACATAAAAATATAAAACTATAAGTATTTAAGTATTCTTTGGTAAACCATCTCAATGTGAATCCTCATATAAGATATTTAAAACATCTTAATGAGGTGTTTGAATGGTCATACAAGATTGCGCTTAAGAGGTAAAGTCAATTTTCTGCCATCTACAACTGCTAAGCAAGATATAGTAATTTAAGTTTCTAGCTAGTTAGATGGAGTTTGAAAGCAAGTTAGCAATGTTCGTATTAGAGTTCTCTAAATTTCTTCATCTATACGTCTCAATCAATAATTTTTTTAATTGCTAAAATAATCAACCATCTCATTATGATAATCACGTATCTTTTGGTGAAATATCTCATGGATCGTTAAACAACCTTACGGATGTTTCAAACATCTTATATGAGATGTTTTAAACACTCAAACTTAAGATATCATTAACCAAACCTAGCTAAAAATATTGCAATAACTTCACAACATACAACATCATAACAAAACGAATATTTAATAATATCTTAATATGTTTCAAACACTCAACTCACAAAAACAATAAGTACGACTTATTTAAATAAACTCCATAAACTCTAAAAGCAATTAAACTTCTATTAAAAGCTGTTAGAAAGTTAAAAATATACAATATATTTTAAATCTGTTATAAATTAGATAATTAAGACAATTATTAATAGTTGAGTGACCATGCTAAAACTATGAAATCTGGAAGTACATCACACCTTCTTCCGGGTTAACAGAATTCCTTACCCGGTCTTTTGATTTTCGTGAACTTTAAAATAGAGTCAAATTTTTTCGATCTGGGATTTAGGATAAACCGGAGACTTGGGACACCATAAATTATTCCAAGTGGTGACCTTGAATTAAATAAATAATCCATTTTCGAATAATATCACTTTAATTAAAAAAAAACTCCATATTCCTTCGAAAAAAAGAGGTGTGAAAAAAACACGTGTATTACAATTTATAACTCTTGTTTTAATATTTCTTTCCTATATATGGAGTTGGTGACTCAGATGATCACTCAACTTCGGGTAATGACCATCAAAGTAGTATAAACTTTTTCCTTCGAAAATTACTCAACTTTGGGTAATTAGCCATCAAAGTCGTTTAACTTTCTTTTACCTTTCAAAAATCACCTAACTTTACCTAGCTCGCTTATATGGTCATTCTTGCCGGATTTTGTAGTTTGCAATGAGATTTAGTGTCCTGGCAAAAATTAATTTTAGAAAAAAATTATTAAAATAAAAATTTAATACATGGACTACTTTAATACCGAAACCACCCTTTTACCCAATACTAGACATGTGTCCCACGTACATGGTCGACTTTAACATCTTCTATACTATTTATGCAATTGTAGTTAACGAAAATCTTTGTACTTTTGCATAAATAATGAATGTATAATCTATCTTTATTGTAACGATTCGACCGATCATTTTTAGCTATCGTATGCCGTTCACTAGTTTGAGGCCATGAACAACTTTATTTCAAGTATTATGACTTGTACACGTGGTCGGAATCGAATTTCGGAAAGTTCCGAGTTGTTTTGGAAAGAGAATTTTCATTTAGGAAGCTTTAAGTTGAAAGAATTAACTAAGATTGGATTTAGAGTAAAAGGTCTCGGAATCGGGATCTAAAGGTTCCAGTAGGTTCGAATGATGATTTCGGACATGGGCGTATGCTCGGATCGGGTTTTGGATGACTCGGGAGCGTTTTGGCGCCTATTATGGAAGTTAGCATTTTGGAAGAAATTTTTAAGTTTGGGTTGAAGTGCATTTCGGTGTTTATCGATGTCTGTTTGGGATTTCGAGTCCGGGAGTAGCTTCATATGGTGATTCTGGAGTTGGAAGCATGATCGGAAGTGAATTCAGAGGTTTGTGGGTTGTTTTGGAGTCATTTGGCTAACGATAGAAATTTGAAGGTTTTTGAGAAGTTTGACCAAGAGTTTAACTTCGGGGTCGAATTCAAATTCCGAATGTTGGAGTAGGTCCGTAATGTTGAATATGACTTGTGTGCAAAATTTGAGGTCAATCGGACGTGATTTGCCGTGTTTCGACACCGAAAGTAAAAGTTTGAAATTATAGAGTTCATAAAGATTAGATTAGAGGTCGATTCATGGTTTTCGCATTGTTCGATATGATTTGAGGTCTCGATCAAGTCCGCAATATATTTGGGTACTAGTTGGTATGATTGGTTGGGGTCTCGGGAGCCTCGGGTTGATTCCGGGTAGTTAACGGATTGAATTGAAACTTGAAAGATGAGATAAAAGGGTCTGGTTGCTGGTGTAACCGTTTCTGTGGAGGGTTTATCGCATAAACGGTTAGAAGTGAAGGAGTCAGAGACCGCACGTACGAAGGAATTCCCGCACCTACGTGATCACAAATGCGGTCGGTGCAGCGCAGAAGCGGGCTGGGGCGGCTGAAGGAGGACCGCGGAAGCGGTATTGGAATTGCACCTGCGGAACCGGAGAAACGGTCAAGTGGTCGCGGGTGCGGAAAGGGCTGGAGGCAGTGAATGTTTTAAAAATCGGGATTTAGTAATTTTCTTTCATTTTTCTCTTGGCTAGAGTGATTCTTGGAGGGTTTCAAGAAGGTGTTTTCATCATCAAAGACAAGGTAAGGTATCTCTACCTATGTTGAGATAAATACATTGATTATATACGGATTTGAGCATAAAATTTTTAAAAATTTAGGGTTTGAGGGAAAATCTATAAAATTGATATTCTTGGAATTTGACCACGATTTTGGGCATGAAATTGAGAGTAAATTATATATATATATATATATATATATATATATATATATATATATATATATATATATATATATATATGAGTTAGTAAGGTTATGGGTAAAGTACATCTCTGAAATTTTTTGGAATCCGAGCACGAAAGTCCGATCCAACACATATACTGCTGCGGCGTTGAGCTCGATCCAATACATATACTGCTGCGGCGTGCAGCCCGATCCAACGTAGGTGTATATATATAATACCTCATAATGGGTCCTCGACCCTGTCCCAATTAGTGTAGGATTGGCCTTTCAGGACCACTCAGCTAAATCAGGGAATTTCCACCCTAAGTAGTCTATGTATTGGATCTTAATATGCTATTCAGCTAGTTTTACGGCTGAGTGTAAGTTTCCAACATGACATAGGGGTCGCCTAGCTCTACAGGTCCCCTAATGCTCTACAGATCGGCACAAGGCCCCAAACATGGCTATTAGCCCAATTATACAGTTATAATCTCATTATCAGTCATAATACACAATATACTATTAGCCGGGAAGGACCAAGTCCAAATTCCCAATCACAATGTCACCACGCTCGTCACAAGACGCGTGTCTCATCTCAATATATCACTGTGAAGTGCTAGTACAGGGTTTCAAACCCTCAGTACATTATTTACTATTACCACTCACCTTGAACCGGAAGAAGCTTCAGTCCGCCTTGCGCTTGCCTCGCAAATCAGTCTCCTCGGATGCCAAATCTGCTCAAAATCATAGAGAAAACATCAATATATGCTAATAACACACAACCCATTCGAAATAAGTCAAATTGCACCGAAACCCACGAAGTTGTCAAAACCCGACTTTTGGTACGCTTCTTGAAAAATTACAAAAGTTACATATTCGGAGTCCTCGTCTCAATACGAGTATGCATATAAAGTTTTCCAAAATCGGACTCCATTTGCCCATTCAAATCGATCTTTTACCAAAGCCCTGGCTTAGGCTAAATTCCCCCATAATTTAATCCAATTTCAGTAAAATATAGGAGGATTTCATGATAAAAATGCGTAATTAAATCACAAAACTCACCACCGATGATAACCCGATGAACTCCCAGCAATTTCCCGTCCAAATCACCCAATTCGCCTCTTAAAATCGAGCCCTAATGTTTTTATGACTTATGAATTTTTTCCCTTCTGATATTCTTATCACAGGTGCGATTTCCGCTTCTGCGGTTCTTGACTCGCACCTGCGAGTCCGCTTCTGCAGCCAATTGGTCGCTTCTGCGATCCAGCTCTAAGCCGGCCCATTTCTCACCTGCGGCCCAGGTCTTGCACCTGCGAGACCGCTTCTGCGAACTCACCTCCGCACCTGCGATCTTCCCCAGTCGCCTGCCTTCCGCTTCTGCGACCTCAGACTCGCAGAAGCGAGTCCGCTCCTGCGATGCATCATCCGCTTCTGCGGAACCACCTGGCCAAGCCCCTTTTCACATCTGCGATGATAATTCCGCTCCTGCAATTCCGCTTCTGCGGTCCCCAATCCGCAGGAGCGAAAATGCTGTTGCAATTTATGACAGCAGCTCCCAAACTCCAAATCCTTCCGTTTAACCTTCCGAACTCATCCCGAGGCCCTCGGGACCTCAACCAAAAATGCAATTCTACTATAAATCATCATACGAACTTGATCCAACCATAAAAACACGCCCTCAAACACGGAAAACATCGAATCTAAGCAAATTCAAGCCTAAGTTTTCATTCAAACTCCCACAACCGACATTCGATCAAAAACCCGACCAAACGATCTCCGAATGACCTGAAATTTTGCAGGCATATCCAAAATCACCTAACGGAGCTACTGCAACTGTCAGAATTCCATTCCGACTCCCAGATCAAAATCTTACCTACCGATCGGATATCGCCAAAATTCAACTTTAGCCAATTCAAGCCTAAAACTACACCGGACCTCCAAATTCACTTCCGATCACTCTCCTAGCTCATAAATGACCTCTCGGAGCTGACCGAATCATCAGAATTCGATTCCGAGTTCTCTAACTCACAAGTCAACATCCTGCTGACTTTTCTTAACTATTCTTTCTTCTAAGAGACTATCTGTCTCAACTTCAACCAAACTCAACCCGGATTGACTCAAACTTACCCAACATGCATATTGCAACATTAACAAGCATATAAAGGGGATAACGGGGTGATAACTCACATAATGACGGGTCGGGTCATCACATTCTCCCCAACTTAAGAAAATGCTCATCCTCGAGCGGGTCAAGAAACATACCTGGAGACTCAAATAGGTGAGGATATCTGCTCTGCATCTCTTGCTCGACCTCCCAAGTAGCCTCCTCCACGGGCCGACATCTCCACTGCACCTTGACTGAAGCAATCTCCTTAGACCTCAACTTCCGAACCTGTCTACCTAGAATAGCCACTGGCTCCACATCATAAGATAGATCACCATCTAGCTGAATGGTACTGAAGTCTAATACATGATACGGATCCCCGATGTACTTCCGGAGCATAGACACATGGAATACTGGATGAACACTGGACAAGTTGGGCGGCAAGGCCAACTCATATGCCACCTTTCCAACCCTCCTGAGTATCTCAAATGGACAAATGTACCTGGGACTCAGCTTCCCCTTCTTCCCAAACATCATGTCACCCTTCATGGGTGAAACCTTTAGCAATACTCTATCACCAACCATGAAAGACAACTCTCGAACTCTATGATCTGCATAACTCTTCTGGCGAGACTGTGTTGTGCGAAGCCTCTCCTGAATCAACTTCACTCTATCCAGAGCATCCTGAACTAACTCGGTCCCTATCAATCTATCCTCACCAGGCTAAAACCATCCCACGGAAGATCTACACCGTCTGCCATACAACGCCTCGTAAGGGGCCATATGAATACTCGACTGATAACTGTTGTTGTAGGCAAACTCAGCAAGTGTCAAGAACTCATCCCACGAACCGCCAAAGTCAATCACACATGCTCGCAACATATCCTCCAGGATCTGAATAGTGCGCTCAGACTGCCCGTCTGTCTGAGGGTGAAATGTGGTGCTCAACTCAACCCGCGTACCCATCTCCCGCTGAAATGCTCTCCAAAATAGATAAGTGAACTGAGTGCCTCTATCAGATATAATAGACATTGGGACCCCATGCAACCTGACAATCTCCCGAATAAAGATCGCTGCCAACCGCTCCGATGAGTAAGTAGTACAAACTAGGATGAAATGTGCGGACTTAGTCAGCCGATCAACAATCACCCACACATAATCAAACTTCCTCGCTGTCCGAGGGAGTCCAGTAACAAAATCCATGCTGATTCTCTCCCATTTCCACTCGAGAATAACCATATGCTAGAGAACACCGCCCGGTCTCTGATGCTCATACTTGACCTGCTGGCAGTTGAGGCACTTGGCTACATGCCTAACAATATCCATCTTCATCCTTCTCCACCAGTTGTGCTGTCTCAAGTCTTGGTAAATCTTCGCGGCACCTGGGTGAATAGAGTACCGCGAACTGTGTGCCTCCTCAAGTATCAACTCCCGCAAGCCATCTAGATTGGGCACGCATATACGACCCTGCATCCTCAAAACACCATCACTGTCGATAGTCACATCCCTAGCATCATTGTGCAGCACTCTGTCCTTAAGGACAAGCAAATATGGGTCATCATACTGTCGCTCCCTGATGCAATAATATAAGGAAGATCGGGAAACAACACAAGCCAACACTCGAATCGGCTCCGAAATATCCAACCTCACTAGCCGATTGGCTAGGGCCTGAACATCATAAGCAAATGGCCTCTCCCCAACTGGGATGAAAGCTAAGCGGCCCATACGGATTGCCTTTCAGCTCAAAGCATCGGCCACAACATTGGCCTTCCCCGGATGATACAATATAGTGATGTCATAATCCTTAAGCAACTCCAGCCACCTCCGTTGTCTCAAATTGAGGTCCTTCTATTTGAACAGACGCTGAAGGCTGCGATGGTTGGTGTACACCTCACATGAGACACTATACAGGTAATGCCTCCAAATCTTCAAAGCATGAACTATGGTTCCTAGCTCCAAATTATGAACAGGGTAGTTCTTCTCATGGGGCTTCAACTGGCGAGAAGCATAACAAATGACCCTACCCTCCTGCATCAACACACAACCAATGCCAAATCTCGAGGCATCACAATAAACAGTATAAGGATCTGAAGCTGACGGCAGTATCAAGACTGGTGTTGTGGTCAGTGCTGTCTTGAGCTTCTGAAAGCTCTCCTCGCACTCCTCGGACCATATGAAAGGAACACCCTTCTGAGTCAATCTAGTCGGGTGAAGCAATAGAAGAGAATCCCTGAACGAATCGGCAATAATACCCTGCCAATCCCAAAAATCTACGGATCTCAGTAACTGAGGTCGGTCTGGGCCAACTCTGCACTGCCTCTACCTTCCTCGGATCTACCTGAATACCATCACGGGACACCATGTGTCCTAAGAATGCCACAGAATCAAGCCAGAACTCACATTTGGAGAACTTGGCATACAGCTTCTCCTTTCTCAATCTTTGCAATACGATACTCAAGTTCTGAGCATGCTCCTCCTGGCTACGAGAGTAGACTAGAATGTCATCAATGAACACAATCACAAATGAATCCAGATAGGGCCTGAACACACTGTTCATCAGATGCATAAAAGATGCTGGGGCGTTGGTCAACCCAAAAGACATCACAAGGAACTTATAGTGACCATATCTGGTCCTGAATGCAGTCTTCATAATGTCGGACTCTCCAATTTTTAGCTGATGGTAGCCTGAACGAAGATCAATCTTCGAGAATACCCTAGCTCCCTGGAGCTGATCAAACAAATCATTAATACGAGGCAGAGGATACTTATTCTTCACTGTTACCTTGTCCAACTGCCTGTAGTCAATACACATCCTCATAGAGCCATCATTCTTCTTAACACACAGGATCGCTGCACCCTACAGAGACACATTCGGCCGAATGAACCCTATTATCTAGGAGTTCCTGGAGCTGCTCCTTCAATTCCTTCAGCTCAGCTGGTGCCATACGATACGGAGAAATAGAAATAGGCTGAGTGTCTGGCACCAAATCGATCCCAAAATCAATATCCCTATCCGGCGGCATGCCCGACAGGTCTGAGGGAAACACATTAGGATAGTCCCATACAATGGGAACAGAATCAATACTGGGAGTCTGAGCCTCGACCTCCCGCACAAATGCTAAATAAGAGAGACATCCCTTCCCAACCATTCGTTGGGACTTGAGGAAAGATATTACCCTGCTGGGTACATAATCAGTCGTGCCTCGCCACTCAATCCTCTCAATGCCCGGCATAGCCAAGGTGACTGTCTTAGCATGACAGTCAAGAATAGCATGACATGGAGATAACTAATCCATGCCCAATATAACATCAAAATCAATCATGCTGAGAAGCAATAGGTCCACTCGGGTCTCCAGACCCCCAATAGTGACTAGGCAGGACCGGTATACATGGTCCACAACAATAGTATCCCCTACCGGGGTAGATACATGCACTGGCAACTCAAGACACCCTCGGGTCGTGCCTAAATGAGTAGCAAAATATGTAGACACGTAAGAAAAAGTAGAACCAGGATCGAACAACACTGAGGCATCTCTATGGCAGACTGAAATAATACCTGTAATGATAGCATCAGAAGCAACGGCCTCAGATCGGCCCTGAAGAGCATGGCATCTAGCATGTCCGCCTGATCGGCCTCCCCCTCGAGGGCGACCCCTAGCTGACTGACCCTCACCCCTAGCTGGCGGGGCGGGTGCTGAAGTAGAAGGACCAGATGACGAGGGCTGCCCCCTCTGCTGATAAGACCTGGAAACAAGACAGGGACACTCTCTACGGTTGTGCCCAAACTCTCCGCACTCGAAGCAACTCCCCGGTGCTGGGGGATGAGACTAATAAGGACCCCTAGCGCTGGAGTGTCCAGCTGATGAACTAGGCCGAGAAGAACCCCGGGCAGATGGGGCCTATGAAGAACTCTGAGTTGGCATGGCGCTGAGAGATGGCTGGCTCTGGTGCGAACCCTGATAACCCTGGCTAGAAGAAGCTCCACCGTGCTCTGGGCAACCTGACTGCAGAGGTCTAAAAGTACGGCCCCTGCCCTGATGAAATTGGCCCCCAGATGGAGCACTATTATAGCTATGCGAACCTCGAGGCCTCTTGGCCTCCCTCTCCTTTCACTCTCGCGATGATCTGTTTCTATGTCGCAAGTGATATCCACAGCATCCTCAAATGTACGGCTCAAAACCCTATCTCGGGTCATCAGAATATGGATGGGATAAATGAGGCCGTCCACAAAGCATCCAATCCTCTCTCTGCCGGAAGGAACCAACCACGGTGCATATCTAGACAACATGGTAAATCTGATCTCATACTCTGACACTGACATGTCCCCCTAGCGGAGACCCTCAAACTGCAAACTGTACACGCATCTCCTCTCGCTGAGATCGAGGCACCCACTTGTCTAAGAACATAGTGGAGAACTCTAGCCATGATAGTGGTGCTGCCCCTGCTGGCCTGCGGCGCTCATAAGCCTCCCACCAAGCGAAGGTTGGCCCCTGAAACTGAAAGGTAGTGAAGGATATATCACTGGACTCCAAGATCGCTGCCGTACGGAGCATCTGACGGCACTTGTCCAGAAAACCTTGGACATCCTCGCCCGGAGCACCAGTGAACACTGGAGGAGATAACCTAGTGAACCTCTCGAGACGACGCAACTCATCGTCAGTCATAGTTGGGACCCTGTCCCCCTGAATCTGATCTGCTGGCTGAACTGGAACCACAAGCTGAACTGGAAGAGCCTCCGGTGTATGCAACCCCTGCACTGCTGGCTCTGGAGTGCGTGCTGCGGGGTCTGATGACCACTCCTAGTCCCTGATGCAGCTGTTGTGGTAGTAACTAAAACCGCATGTGCCAGGCCAGTGCAAACTGCTAGTATCTGAGCCAGGGTCTCCTGTAGACCCAGAATGACAATGGGCACAGCTGTGCCTGAACTGGCGCTGCTGGAGCCTCAGCAACTGGAGGCTGTGAGTTAGCTGGTACTGCATCAACTGCCCTACCTCCGCCACGACCACGGCCGCATCCACGGCCTCTAGCAGGTGGTAGTGGTGGTCATCCACCTCGTCCGGAAGCTCGAGTTCTCGCCATCTGCGAGAGAATAGAATGTCAAAGTTCAACTTTAATCAAAAGTAATCGCACAACAAGAATTCCAAGAATTGAAACTTTCCTAAAAGGTTTGTAGCCTCCCAAGGATAAGTACAGGCGTCCCCGTACCGATCGAGGAGACTCTACTAAACCGGCTCATGACTCGCGAGACCCATTAACCTAGGCTCTGATACCAACTTGTCACGACCCAAACCTTGGTCGTGATGGCGCCCAACACAATGCTAGGCAAGCCCGACCATATCATCTATTAAACTAGCCAATTACTAATTCCAATTAATCAATTAAACTTAAACAGCAAGTGTTTATATCAAAATGATAAACGTAATAATAGAAACATACAAAATACGGTCCCAACCAAATCGTGGTGTTACAAGTCTGAGCCTCTACAGAATAACATCCTAAAACAAACAAGTCTAAGCAAAATGAATGCATCAAAATGATAAGGGAGGAGAAAATAGGTTCTGCGGATGCCGGCAGCTACCTCGTAGTCTCCACAAAAGTAGATATGAGTCGGCAGCTACAACAACTCAGCTGCTCTCGGGCACCTGTGAATCTGCACAAAAAGTGCAGGGGAGTGGGGTGAGGATATTTCAACTCAGTGAGTAATATTAATAAATAATAACTGAAAATAAGAACTCATGTACTATCACTAAACAGTTCTAAGGCAACCTCACAGGTAAGTCATCACTACGGTGAATACTCTGATCTCCAGTCCACATCTATCTCAACAAGGTTCCACACTGACCAAATCCTCACTCATACCGCTACGGGGTACAGCCAACTCAATATATGCAGGTATATATACATATGTCTATAATGTATAAGTATTCAGGTACGTATAAGGATATGAATAAGTATAATGCTGCGGCGTGCAGCCCGCTCCAATACATATACCACTGCGGCGCGCAGCCCACTCCATTTAACATCGACGGCGCTCACTAGGATGTATACAGACTTCAGAGGGGATCCCTAGGCCCAAGCACTGTGATGCTACAGCGTGCAGCCCGATCCACACATATATTACTGCGGCGTGCGGTCCGATCCAATATATATATATATATATATATATATATATATATATATATATATATATATATATATATATATATATATATATATATATATATATATATATATATTGTCACACCTCCCTTTTTACTACCCCACACCAGGAAAAAGCATATAAATACGCTTATAGGGTATACCTCGGTGCTCAAATACCCGAGACGAATATAATAGCATAGAGGAAGGAGTTTTTCCATTTAAAGGACAATCAGTTCGGGATTTTGTTATAATTAATCAGAGTCGCCACTTGAGATAATAATGGTGTCCCAAGTCACCGGTTAATCCCGAATCCGAGGAAATTGACTCTTTCAAAATGTCTGCGAAACAAAGACCTGGATAAGGAACTCTGTTAACCCGGGAGAAGGTGTTAGGCATTCCCAGGTTCCGTGGTTTTAGTACGGTCGCTCAATTGTCGTCATCGACTCTTGTTTGACCCAACATAGATTTTAACAATACGTATGTGCTTTTGCTTTTAATATTTTAAGAATTACGACATTGCGAAAATGTACTTCGAATCATGCCGCAACCAGTACGCCTGTGACTTTTAGTACATTTCGGCTTCGCCGGGATTTGGGATTTGAGTCGCACCAAGTGCACACTCGTATTTAAAGAAAGTACATTAAATCGTGCCTAATAGTGTCTATCAGCTTTTAGTTGTTTTGGGTAAGACTATGGAGTTAGCTAGTAGTCTTCCCGAGTCTAATTATGTTATATCATTACTAAGGGGGCCCTATTGTTTGATATCGGGCGAGACTCGTCCCAAGTATTATTAAGGTTCAATCATAATATTTAGCTATATTTTCTATGAATGTTTTTTCCTTAGCCTTGTTTATAACCCACTGTAATTTCAGAATTGGACCCAGGCCATTGTCATTTCCAGTATTGGGCCTGGGCCTCTACACCTATACTTAATTAAGTCGCTGGATCTGTCCGGGTCATAGTGACCCAAACTGTTTTCAGGCTTTCGTTCAACAGCCCACTCAGCTTCATATTATAGTTCAGGCCCATGTTGCGTATTTGGCCCAAACCAATTGACAGTAATAACAACGAAAGTAAGTAAAAAAAATGAAGAACTCGTAATAAGGCAAACATACAGAATTAAGAAATAGAATCAAAGTACTCTTTATTCATTAGAAGAGAAAATTACTATACAAAGTGATCAGTGTTAACTTTAAATAACAATCAGCTGGTGTATATGAGAGCCAACTACCTTTTACCCTTTTTGTTTTCTGTTAAATGACTTATATCAATATTGAAATTACTTAACTAAGAAATCTTGAGAAAAACGGTTTAACCATGTATGGCATTATCTAACTAAACAGTTCAGTTATTTACTATGACAACTCTGATTATCTAAGACTAAGTGATTTAATGATATATACATGATTATATTACTTGTTTTACTACGATTTAAACTCATCCAGTGTTACTAACCCAATCGCAAATGAATTATTGCTTTATCTACTGTTTTCTCTTTTAAAACTCGTTCACCTTTAGATGCTTATCTACAAATCTGATTAATTATGTGAGCACGATTTATATTACTACTGTGAGGGAGTTATTAATGATCTAGACTATGGTTAACTAGCTTGTTTTTATGAGATTTACTTACTTAACTAGGTGATATACTATTTACGACTACACTATTGCTATCATACTAGATATTACATTGTTTTTGTTTCTGTTCTTATACTACTACATTCTATACTACTACTAAAGCTATAGATCTAAGCTATTAAAGCAGTAACACAAAATGAACTACAAATTCATAATGACAAATAAATTAAACAGAATCTTCATGTTATTTCATCAGGATCATCAATACAGCTTCACTCGAACAGAAATTGTACATGGATCAGCAAAATGAAGCCGATGAGTTCTAAGGGAATTAGGAGATAAGCAAAAGCAGAGACTCAAACAACAATGCAACAGTAGAATCTGAATCTCCAACGAGCAGAGAATCACAGCAACAAGCAACAGAATCCAAGCAAAAAACTTAAGCCGAAACCACGAGAACAGATTCACTTCAAATTGCCCAAAAGAACTACTTGCTATATTACTACTTTTTCTCTGAACGTTTTCTTCAAAAGCCAGCCTAAGAATTTCAGAAATCACTAAGAATTGTTCCAGTAATGCCTAAGAATATCTGAAGCCGTGAAAATGAATGAAGCCCCCCATTTCACTCTTTTTGGGAGATATATATAGGAATGGGCAAGGGCTGAGACTTGGGGAGAAAGTATGGGATTAAATCCCACTTCTCCCCCTCTTAAAATTATTAAACTTACACTTAGATCCATATTTCTGTTATCAAAAACCCTTCCAGCATGTGCTGGAAGGTTCTAAAGATTCCCTTTATGGGACTTTTACCAATGTAACCTTATGGGTTAAAGATTTTTACAGATTTGCCTTTTTAGGGAGACCACTATACCCTTAAACTTCTGCAAAATTGCAGAAATCAGGGGTACAAATGACTCCCATAACCTTATATGTTCTATGAAATTCACTATTTTACCAATTTGGTTCTCTTTTATACCCTTAGTGACACTGCTGAATTACTTGACCCACCTAGGTCAGATTTCAGCATTTTGAGACATATTTAACTAATGGCCAGTCCTTGCATTGGTATTTAAGGACTGGCCAGTTCTACTATTAGGGAACTATTTCAATTTTAGCCTCTTTTGTTTCAATTTCAGTTAACTAAGACCTTCTTATTTCATTTTTAAACTAATTGCAGGACTAGCCTGCCTTATTACCATATTTAACTATTTAAAACTTATCCAGTCTCAAGTTGAGACTTAGCTTGGGCAATTGAACCCAATTACTGAATACAGCCTGGGCCTAAGCCTTTGCAGGCTTAGCCACTTGTGGTTCAGGGCTCAAAAATGAGCCTGGGCAAGTCTGCATTTGCAGACTTAGCCAGTTTTGCCTAATTGATCTATTTAATCTCTTTTAAAACCAATTGCAGGACTAGCCTACTTTATTAAACTAATTAGTTAATGGCCAGTCTCAAGTTGAGACTTGGCTTGGGCAATTGAAGCCCAATTACTGAACATAGGCTGGGCTAAGGTCTTTGCAGACCTAGTCACCTAAGGTTCAGGGTCAAACAGAACCTGGGCAAGTCTGCATTTGCAGACTTAGCCAATATTTGGGAATTCCAACCTTTTAAACTGAACACAGGTTGGGCCAAGGTCTTTGCAGACCTAGCCACCTGTGATTCAGGGCTCAAATTGAGCCTTGGTAAGTCTGAGCTTGCAGACTTGCACCACCTTTGCACAACCAGCCCCTTTTGAGGTGGACTAGTGTGTTTGGACCTTATAGAGTTGATCAACTTTTGCAAAGTTGACCACTCTTAGGTCAATTATTGCCTAATAACCTATTTTTGTTCATTTTCAGTTTTAAGTTATTTCAAAACTAGCCATTTTCAGGGAACTTAGCACTAGCAGCTATAACCAATCCCCTAAGGTTCAAACAGTTAATCAGACATTCACAAGAAACAAAAACTTGCAAAACTTAATCATTCTCAACATGCATTGCATACAGGAACACATATGATCAAATAAACATGCATTAATCAACTCAAACTCAAAGGAAACAATTGATATGGTTGAATTTCAGTCAATTAACTCATATCATCAGACTACATGTGATACAGTATGAATTCATGTCAATTCAGACCTAATTACTACCAGTTCAAGTCATATGACAGTTTGAAGAACTTCAAAAACCACCAAGGTTCATGACATAGGCACACGGAAGCATAGGCTACCACAAACAGTCAGTAAAAGGTGAAACATGGCTCATTTTAGACACAAGGACCACAGAATAGCATAGACATGCTAACTAGGATCTATGTTTGAGTACTAATCCTAACCTTATGTATACATGTGATGTATTAAGATGAAGATAAAGAATAGAAGAAACATGAGGAAACAGTGAAGAAGAATACTACATCTATCATGTGAAGTAACAGAGAAGAAGCAGAATCACTAACTCAGATCTCAGGAGATCAAAAACCCCAATTTTAAGCATGCTATTTAGCAGGTAAGGAAAACAGAAGAGATACTATAAACTACCACAAGAAACCTTAATATAGGAGATGAAGGGGGGATGGTGAATCAAACAGTTAAACTTGGCACTAAGATGAAACATGCTAAGAGACAGAAAAGGACAGTCTAGAGATTACGAAACTCAACGAAAACAACTTAATATAAAGGTAAAAATAATAAGAGTCAAATTAGTATTAGAACTTAGACATGCAGAACAATAGAAGAGAAGATAGTCAAGAACCACAGAAGACGAAGAAGAAAAGAGTGAATCAAGATGGATCTTTTAACTCAGAGAAACAGATCATGATTTGAAACAGACAAACATGAGAACAAATATGGCTAAACATTTAAAGAATCACAAGAGAAGAACAAGTCACTCATTTCACCAGATCAGAAATCATAAGTCAAAAAGACAAAGAAAAGATAGATTCTTGAATTTATAAGAAAAATGTCATAACAGACAGAACATAAGGACCAAGTCAAAACAAGAAAAATAAGGCGAACAAAACCCTAATACTAACAGGTTCTTTGAATTAGGGAAACAGACAACACATAAAAAGATATAGAAAACGAGCAAGATCAAAGATCCTAAAACTAACGAATAAAGCACAAGATATCAAGAACCTAAAGAATAGAAAAACAGATAGAAGCAAACAGATGAAAGATGAACAAACAGACAGAGAGAGCAAACATAAAAGGTGGGGATACTTAGTTTGCAGGGCCGGTCCCCTGAGCTTCCCCTCTCACTCTTTTTCTTTCTTTTCCGGTCTCTTTCAGACCTTTCTTTATTCTCTTTTTTATTCCAGTTTTCTTCAGCCTCTTTTTGTTTTCTGTTGTTAGGCTTCAAGACGAAACCTTTTAGGGTTTATGGTTGCAAAAAGGGTGTTTGGGAGGGTAAAAGAACGGATCTTGAACAGGTTTGGGTTTTGGAGTCGCCGGAGTTAGGTTTCCGGCGACCTTTCTTGGGATATTCGAGGAGTTCCAGGAACATTCGAAGGGCGTGGGTGGTATGGTTGGGTAGATCAGGTCAGGGGGGTTCTTTTGGCATTGGTTTGAGATGGTGGTTTGTTGTTTGAGTGGTCACCGGTGAAGTTCCGGTGACCGGAGTTTTCAGAGAAGGGTTGTTTACTAGGGTTTCTAGGGTTTGAAAGGAGAAGAAGAAGAAGAAGAAGAAGGAAAAGAGAGAGGAGAGGGGTTGGGGGGTGGCTGGCGACCACCGTGGAGGGTGGCGGCCGCCATAGTCGGCTAGGGTTTCATGAGGATGAAGACGATGAAGGAGAAGAAAAGGGAGGCGGCTGGTTTAGGAGAATATGTAAAATGGCGAAAATCGTTCAGACATAAGCTTTATATAGTCGGGGAGGTTGAGGTGATCTGGGCCGTTCAATTGATGGAGATCAACGGCTCTGAGGCGCGTTAGATAAACGACACCGTTTCGTTTGTAATCAGACCACAACCTTCATCCATTAGATCAAATGGATTGAACGGTTGAGATTAATTCCCGCCTATTAATCAAAAGCCTAAATTCAACTAAAAAATCTCGGCTGTTGGATTAATGAGGTTAAACGGCTGAGATCGATGTTACCCAATGAACTGGACCGGAACCCTTGGGCTCAAACACTGGGCCAATAATTTGGACTGTATTTGGCCCAAATTTATTATACCCAACATATTGTTTTGTATTTTCTGATGTTATTTATTTTTTATGCACTTTCTTTTATATTTCTTTTTCTTTTCTTTTATGGAATATGATGAAAACTTAATTTCCTACTTATTCTAATTATCTAGTATTTTTTTGTGTGGCAATTTTCTACTATTTTTCCTAATTTCCACTATTTAAAACTATTTTTTGATGGTTTTCTTCTTAAAACTAATTAATTAAAACAAAGTAATTACCGAGCCTATTTTTTTTTATTTTTCTAATTTCTAATTATTCAAACACACAAAGTGTAGCTAATTTCAAACAAAGCATGTAATTGCACTCAAAAACATATTTATTTTAATTTTGGAACGGTTTGCCAAGTGCAAAAATCATGTGCTCACAGCTGCCCCTCTTTGCTCGGGAACACGAAGAGTTTCAGTGCAAAGACAAGTGAGCAGTAATGAGAGATTTTTGCGCATTGGCACATTCCGTGAAAGCATTTTTGAAAAACCTTTTGACCGCACCCTGCTTTAGAGGTTGCCTACATATCCGGGGCTAAACAGGAATCAGGTCAGTGAAGTTCGGGAAGATCTGGCAGTTTTAAAAACTACCAGACTCAATGTTGCATTGACACTGTTGAGACTTACCGACTTACTCCTTATTACACCGGGGAGGGGGGGGGGAATGTAAAATGAAGAAGCTATTCTAGGTTATGATCCTACAATTACAATTGTCCCTAATCTAGCCTTTGCTCCTCCTTCTTTTTCTTGATTTTCTGTGATGCCGACTCTCTTTTTTGTTGATTTTCTTTTCTTGCTTTTCCCCCCCTTTTTTTTTGGTTTTCAATGGTACTTCTTGTCCTCGAGCTAAAGCCTGCTCAAAACAAAACAAAAACAACAAACTTTTTTCTTCTGCCCCTGTGTGGGCTTTTAGCGAACATAAAACCAAAAATTACAGGAAGTAAGTATGCACAAATGTATTCCCTTGTTAGAATGTGGGCGCCTGACAGAAATTAAACGTGCAATGCAAAAAAGTATTCCCTTGTTAGAAGGTGGCCGCCTAACAGAAATTAAATGTGCAATGCAGAAAAGTATTCCCTTTGTTAGAAGGTGGGCGCCTAACAGAAATTAAACGTGCAATGCAGAAAAGTATTCCCTTGTTAGAAGGTGGGCGCCAAACAGAAATTAAACGTGCAATGCAGAAAAGTATTCCCGTGTTAGAAGGTGGGCGCCTAACAGAAATTAAACATGCAATGCATAAAAGTATTCCCTTGTTAGAAGGTGGGCGCCTAACAGAAATTAAACGTGCAATGCATAAACGTATTCCCTTGTTAGAAGGTGGGCGCCTAACAGAAATTAAACGTGCAATGCAGAAAAGTATTCCCTTGTTAGAAAGTGGGCGCCTAACAGAAATTAAACGTGCAATGCAGAAAAGTATTCCCTTGTTAGAAGGTGGGCGCCTAACGAAAATTAAATGTGCAATGCAGAAAAGTATTCCCTTGTTAGAAGGTGGGCGCCTAACAGAAATTAAACGTGCAATGCAGAAAAGTATTCCCTTGTTAGAAGGTGGGCGCCTAACCGAAATTAAACGTGCAATGCAGAAAAGTATTCCCGTGTTAGAAGGTGGGCGCCTAACAGAAATTAAACGTGCAATGGAGAAAAGTATTCCCTTCTTAGAAGGTGGGCGCCTAACAGAAATTAAAAATGCATGAAATTAAAAACTTTTGTATTACCTTGTGACTGAAGGTTATCTTAGGTGAAAAATTCATCAGACTAAGACATTTAATCTTAGGAGAAAGTTTCAACATACTAAGATTTTGATTCTCACTGGACTATATCCATTTCAATGTAATCTCAGGAGGATTATCCATCGGACTGAGTTTAAACGTGCAATGCGGAAAAGTATTCCCTTGTTAGAAGGTGGGCGCCTAACAGAAATTAAACGTGCAATGCGGAAAAGTATTCCCTTGTTAGAAGGTGGGCGCCTAACAGAAATTAAACGTGCAATGCAGAAAAGTATTCCCTTGTTAGAAGGTGGGCGCCTAACAAAAATTAAACGTGCAATGCAGAAAAGTATTCCCTTGTTAGAAGGTGGGCGCCTAACAGAAATTAAACGTGCAATGCAGAAAAGAGTATTCCCTTGTTAGAAGGTGGGAGCCTAATAGAAATTAAATGTGCAATGCAGAAAAGTATTCCCTTGTTAGAAGGTGGGCGCCTAACGAGAAATTAAACATGCAATGCAGAAAAGTATTCCCTTGTTAGAAGGTGGACGCCTAGCAGAAATTAAACGTGCAATGCAGAAAAGTATTCCGGTGTTAGAAGGTGGGCGCCTAACAGAAATTAAACGTGCAATGCAGAAAAGTATTCCCTTAGCCTGATGACTGGGGAGTGGATTTTAAAAGATGTTACCTTCCTCTTTTTGGTATTTTCTTTGACCAATTTTCTCTCACCTGTGAATTGCTCCACTTATTGGCAAACTTTCTCTTTTGGGTGTTTTCTATTTTTCCCACATTGGTCACATTCACTTTTAAAGTGAATAATGACAATTTGTTCCTGCATGAATCTTGAAACAAAATTTATTAGATATAAACTGCTGGCAACTGGCATCTGCCGTCCCTGCCTCTTATTACTTTCCTCTTTTTTGCTTTTTCTCCCGCTGTATGGTTTTTCAGCTGCCTATCTCTTGCAAACTCTTTTTGTATTTTCTTACTTTTCCCCTTTTGTTTTGTTTTCTTTTCCTTTGGCCATGTTTACCAAACTTCTTTATTTTCTCCCCAACTCTTCTTTCTTTCTGATCCAGTGTTGTTTCAGCTTTTGTCATCAGGAGCTGGTAGTTAGCTTTCAAAAGATAAACAATGAAATGCAGAACAATGAAAGAGAGTAAGGGTGTTTTGGGAGAGATGATAGAACTTATCTGGGTATTTGCTGGTTGATTCCGCTGACAATGCCATGTATTTAAACTCCGACCCAGTTCGTTCCAATCATTATTCTGACTCCGAATCGTTTTCAAACCAAACCTATACTATTTTTTGCTGCCTTTCTCTTTTTTTGGTAATCCTTACGATCGCCCTACGGTGCCTCGAAAGGTTTTCACCAATAGGACTCTCTCATTTATTCTCTCTCAACCTCACAATCGCCATGTAGTGCTGTTTAAGGTTTTCACTGACAAGACTCTCTCATTTTATTTCTCTCAAACTCACAATCGCCTCACACTGCCGGTTAAGGTTTTCACTGATGAGACTCTCTCATTTTTTTCATTTTTGTCATTTTTCCTTTTGTCTTTTGTTTTCTTATACCACGGGTGTTGTCTAATGTCTTGCTCTTCCTTCAGTGCATCTATTATTACTTTGGAATTGATCAGAAGGTCTTTCTTTGGACCGTAACGTGGCTTTTGGATGGGTTAAGAAAGGAAGGTATAAAAGCTCAAAATTTACGAGGGTTCAAAAATATTTACAACTCTCAAAATTTATTCAACATAACTTCTGCCCCAGTTTCAATATGTGGGGAATTTTTTTTTATTTTCCTTTCTTTTGACTGAACCTCAGCGAGGCTGCCTACGTACCCTTTCGGGATCAAGTCAGACGTAGTTCATCCAACGTCATTAGTTGGATGGATTTCTTTTTGACTTTTTCCCGATTTCTTTGTCTTTTTCTTTTCTTTTTTTCATTTTTTTTTCATTTCATTTTTTTTCTTCTTTTTTTTCACTTTCTTTTTTTTTCATTTGGTCATCGCTTCCATTTTGTCAATTTTAACCTTCATTTTCCTTATTGCGCTATAAGCGATTCCGAGAGAGGGATATGAAAGAATATATTCATTAAGGCTCAAAGGGGTTGTCAACGGATAAAGTGTTTGGATAGAGAATAAAACACCTTCGTCATTTCAATTCCAAAATCACAACAAAATACAAAACATACAATTGAAAAGGAATCATACATAGTATCTTTTGACCGCATCTGAATTGATAGCAGTCTCTACGCACTTTCCTTCAACATCTGTTAAATATAATACCCCATTGGACAACACCCGCGATACCACAAACGGTCCCTGCCAATTTGGCGCAAATTTGCCCTTTGCCTCAGCCCAATACGGTAAGATACGCCTCAATACGAGTTGTCCGAATTCAAACTTTCGAGGGCGTACCTTCTTGTTGTATACTCTGGCCATTCTTCGTTGATACAACTACCCGTGGCAAACTGCGGCCAATTTCTTTTCATCAATCAAACTCAATTGTTCTAGCCGGGCTTTTACCCATTCTTCGTCATCTATTCCAGCTTCAGCTATGATCCGTAATGATGGTATTTCTACTTCTGCGGGTATAACAACCTCTGTCCCATACACTAGTGAGTAAGGTGTGGTTCCGATAGAAGTACGCACTGTCGTGCGGTAACCCATGAGAGCAAAGGGTAACTTTTCATGCCATTGCCTGGATCCCTCCACCATTTTCCTGAGGATCTTCTTGATATTCTTATTTGCTGCTTCTACAGCCCCATTCGCCTTTGGCCTATAAGGTGTGGAATTGCGATGCGTGATCTTAAATCTCTCGCAAACTTCCGCCATGAGGTGACTATTTAGATTGGCTCCATTATCTGTGATGATCACCTTGGAAATTCCAAACCGGCATATAATATTCTCATGCACAAAGTCAACCACCGCTTTCTTCGTCACTGCCTTGAACGTTTTTTCCTCAACCCACTTGGTGAAATAATTGATTGCAACCAAGATGAATCTATGCCTATTGGAAGCTGCTAGATCTATCGGGCCGATAACATCCATGCCCCAAGCGACGAAGGGCCATGGTGCAGACATTGTATGCAATTCATAAGGCGGGGAGTGGATCAGATCTCCATGTACCTGGCATTGGTGGCATTTCCTCACATACCTGATACAATCACGCTCCATAGTGAGCCAATAATACCCAGCTCTCAAAATCTTCTTTGCTAGGATATATCCGCTCATGGGGTCCACAGGCTCCAGCATGTACTTCATTCATAATCTCATCAGCTTGTTGTGCATCCACATACCTCAATAACCCCAAATCTGGTGTTCTCTTGTATATAACTCCTCCACTGAGAAAAAATCTATTAGCCAAGCATCTGATGGCTCTTTTCTGATCTCCAGTGGCCTGCTCCGGGTATTTGCCAGCTTTCAGGTATTCCCTGATGTCATGATACCACGGTTCTCCATCCAACTCTTCTTCCACAGCAAAGCAGTAAGCATTTTGATCACGAACTTGGATCTAGAGTGGATCTATATATGTCTTGTCCGGATGATGCAGCCAGGAGGACAGTGTGGCCAAAGCATTTGCAATCTCATTGTGCATTCTTGGGATGTGTTTGAATTCCATGAAGTGGAATCTTTGGTACAACTCGTGCAAACAATACCGATAAGGTATCAATTTCAAATCTCTTATCTCCCATTCTCCTAGGATTTGGTGTACCAAGAGATCCGAGTCACCCATGACCAAAATCTCTTGAATACCCATGTCTATTGCCATCCTTAATCCCAAAATACACGCCTCATATTTGGCCATGTTATTGGTACAGAAAAATCGAAGCTGAGCTGTGATGGGGTAGTGTTGACCCGTACCTGAAATGAGTACCGCTCCGATACCAATGCCCTTGCTGTTGACGGCTCCGTCGATGTACATTTTCCATCCTGGCTTCTCATCTTGTTCTATTTCCTCGACATTCATAGCCTCTTCATCCGGAAAGTATGTCTTTAAAGGCTCATATTCATCATCCACTGGATTCTCTGCTAAGTGGTCCGCAATTGCTTGGGCCTTCATTGCCGTACGAGTCATATAGATAATGTCAAATTCCGTGAGCAGAATCTGCCATTTAGCAAGTCTCCCTGTAGGCATAGGCTTCTGAAATATGTACTTCAGAGGATCCAGCCGTGATATCAAGTATGTGGTATACGCTGACAAATAATGCTTCAATTTCTGAGCCACCCAGATCAACGCACAACAAATTCTTTCTAGCTGAGTATATTTCACCTCGTAAGATATGAACTTCTTACTGAGGTAATATATAGCTTGCTCTTTCTTGCCCGTCTCGTCGTGTTGACCTAGCACACAACCAAAGGAGTTATCGAGCACCGTCAAGTACAGAATCAGAGGTCGCCCCGGCTCTGGAGGAACTAACACTGGAGGATTGGCCAAATATTCCTTGATCTTGTCGAAGGCTTCCTGACATTCGTCAGTCCATTTTACTGCTGCATCTTTCTTTAACAACTTGAAGATCGGCTCACATGTTGATGTCAACTGAGTGATGAACCGGCTAATGTAATTCAACCTTCCCAATAGGCTCATTACCTCCTTCTTGTTCTTCGGCGGAGGTAGACTTTGGATGGCCTTGATCTTTGATGGATCTAGTTCAATACCTCGCCGACTCACTATAAACTCCAACAACTTCCCTGGAGGTACTCCAAAGGCGCACTTCGCAGGATTGAGCTTTAGATTGTACCTCCGGAGTCTTTGGAAAAACTTTCTCAAATCCCTCACATGATCAGGTTGCTTTTTGGACTTTATGATGACATCGTCCACATATACTTCAATTTCTTGGTGCATCATGTCATGAAACATCGTGGTCATTGCCCTCATATAAGTTGCCCCAGCATTCTTCAATCCAAACGGCATTACTCTGTAACAATACGTTCCCCAAGGTGTAATAAAAGCAGTTTTCTCCGTGTCTTCTTCATCCATCAAGATCTGGTGATAACCTGCATAACAATCTACAAATGAACCGATCTAATGCTTGGCGCAATTGTCGATCAATATGTGGATGTTTGGCAATGGGAAGTCATCCTTTGGACTGGCTTTGTTGAGGTCTCTGTAGTCCACACACACTCTGGTTTTTCTATCTTTCGTTGGGACTGGCACCACGTTTGCCAACCAGGTGGGGTATTTGGTGACTCGTATGACCTTTGCCTCAACTGCTTATTCACCTCTTCTTTTATCTTTACACTAATGTCCGTTTTGAATTTCCGCAACTTTTGCTTCACTGGCCGGCATTCGGGGTAGATAGGCAACTTGTGTACCACCAAATCAGTGCCAAGTCCGGGCATGTCATCATAAGACTAGGCAAAAATGTCCTTAAACTCATGAAACAACCTTATCAATTCTTCCCTGAGGGGTGTCTCCAAATGAACACTAATTTTTATTTCCCGGACATTATCTTCGCTCCCCAAATTTATGGATTCTGTATCACTCAAATTCGGTTTGGGCTTTTCCTCATATTGGTTCATGTCCTTACTTATTTCCTCCAGGGCTTCCTCATCCTCACATTCTATCTCACTATCCTCCTCAATTTCTTGTATGGTAATGCGACTGTCAGAACTGGGTCGAGAATCCTTCACGCGTGACATGGCATCAGAATCAACACATACAGAACTGTACAGAAGAAAAAATAAAGAAAATAAGGCAAAAAATGAAGAAAAAAGAAAACTGCATTTCATTGATAAAAAGATGAACAAAGTTCGGGATACATTTTGATTTTTCTTTTCATGAGGGGGTGGGAGAACTACAAAAAGTAACAATTATTTTTCTGGGAAAGCGATGATGAAATTTTCAGAGCTAACTACCAGGACTCCTTCCTGATAGGGAAAGGAGTGGCTTCCCAATTGTTCAGCATGACGCCAGATCCCACAAACTGCGCATCCATTTTGCTAGTGCCTTCCCCCACCTCAACCATGTTCACATCCCTAAATATCTTCTCAAACCTCAGAAGCTCTTCATCAGGTCGGGTCTCGATGTACCTTGACACAGTAGATGTCCGATTTTTAGTACCAGGCTTGGTGAAGGTATCGGGTAGTTTGGGTATAGGCTTAAGCAGGGTCCAGTTCTTTTTGGTCTTGGAGGCTCTCTGGATGTCGGCATAGGTGGGTTTGAACCCTAAGCCGAAAGTACCTTTGTTCTCTGGCAGTTGAACCGGTTGGGTGACCCCTTGCAAAGCTTTGCCCATCCCCTTTCCTGGCGCAAACCCGTTTTTAAGCATCTCCCGGGCCACCATTACAGCAGTAGGTGCTACTGTGAGCACGTGATTTTTGCCCTGCAGGAGAATTACTCCCAAAAATGCGAAAAATAAAATAGCCTTGTGTTGTGTGTGACTTAGTGGATTTCCCTTTTGTTGTTGTTATTTTTACTTATTGTTGGTATTTCTCTGTACATGTTTAGTTGTTTAAAATTAATAAAAAAAAATATAAAAATACAAAAATACGTGTCGCGCGCGCATTTCGGAGTTTAATTGTGCGTTTAGGAATTAACTGAACCTTGTTTATTTTCTTAAAGAAAGAAAAATTATAAAATCGTATTTATTGCTTTTGTGTCATTTAATATACAATCGTGTGATTTGGTATTTAATTATGCAGGATTAATTGTAGTAAAGATTAATTGTATTACAAGTAATATATATATACATATATATGTATACATATATATATATATATATGCATACATATATACATATATATGTAATACATCATGGAGTCTAGTTGTAAGACATGGAATTCGGATTGGGCCAAAACCCAATTCAATATAACCTGGCCCAAACCACTGGACCGGTCCACCCTCCCCCACTAAACCAAACGACCCCGTTTCATCACCTTTGATCGATCTGAGCCGTTCAGATCATCTGATCCAACGGCTCCGATTGATCCGTTCATTTCAGTATACCAAACACCCCCCAGACCCATTTTTCATTTTCATTTTCACCCTCGTCTCTCAACCTTAGAGACCAGCCCCATCGCCGCCGTGAAGCCACCGTGCTCCGCCTGCCGGAAATCGCCTCACGGCGGTTCCGGTAGGCCAACGGCCACCATCTTAACACCAAATCTTCCCCTCACCTCCCCCATTACGAATCCATCCTTCCCTTACCTCGAATCATTCCGGAAGTCTTCGAATATTCATTTGAAGATTCGAGTCGATTTGAAAACCATGCCAAACCTCACCAAAATCACACCATAGCTTCCCCTCACCTCCCTCATACCCCCACCGGCTTTAGTTTTATTCGAGTCTTGCTAGAACCAGTCGAGCCCCAAAATCGCGGCCATGAACCCTAAACTCGATTCCTGCCTAATTGAGGTCTAATAGACCTTAATTGGGATGTTTTCACTATTGAAAACATCTCAATTAAGGTCCATTGGCCTCAAAGAACAAAGGTCCAAGCCCGAGTTGAATCCAAGATGGGTCCGAGGTTCGTTCGAGTGCGGTTTTTCTCCTTACATGGTATTTTTCTTTCTTTCTTCATATGTTAGTGTGATTAATGACATGAATTTTATCCTTTATCTTTTGTTTTAATTTTCTGCTTTGTTCGTCATCTCCCAAGACCTCTATTTGGTCAATTTGCATTCTGATTAGTTGTTCGAAGGTGCTCGTCATAGGATAGTTACTCGTTTCGATTGGCGTCGTCGAATATTTGTTTTTCATTTTTGCCGAGATTTTCAGAATCATTGTTGGGCTAATTAATTTGTTATCATTGTTATGTGTTGTAGTTGATTAGATGTCATCGTTTAATTGCATAAGTTGATTGGTTTGAAATACCATACAGTGATTAGCACCCTTGAATTGAATAGGGGTGTTTAATTGATCCGAAAGCATTACCAAGTGAAGTTCTTGAATTGTTGTGACTTTAAATTAGGTCCTGAATCTACTGAGGCTGTTAGCATTAGTGTAAGGTGATTAATCAGAGTTAGAATATTTTAATACCCTGCACAGCCCAGTGGAACCTGCTGTTACAGCAGGGCATTCCACCAGGTTCTCACTTAACATTTAAACTGATTTAAGCCCACACTTGACAAGACTTAGTGGCAAAACACAGAGCATGTAATGGGCTGGCAGAGAAGAGTATGGGCAGGGTGGGTCTTTTGATTATTGTATCTTAGGGTGTCATTGGTTTCTCAAGTATAAAGAGAAGGTTGAAGAGAATAGGCTGGTCTGGGTTTTTTTGGGCTTTAAAAAGAGTAGCATACATTAGGAAGAGGATAGGCAGAAATACACACACATATAGACACTGTGTTACTGTTCTATTGAGGTTTGGCTACTGTTGTTGTTGTTGTTATTCAGTTTGTGAGAGAGGCTACTTGTTTGCTGCTGTTGTTTGTCGAGATTGGTGGTGTTTGGTTTGTTGTTGTTGCTTCTGTTTGTTGTGGTGGCTGTTTTCTGTTGCTATCTTGTTGTTTGAAGTCAGTTGTGTAACAACATTTGGGTGCACAAGTCCCCCATGGTATTTCATAAGTATAGGGGTCTGTTTTGATTTGGAAATCTGGGCTGTTGGTCTCTTTGAAGTGGTGGAGTCCTTGGTCTTTGATTTCTATCTCTGGAGTCTGTTGCTGGGATGCTTTGGTTACTGCTGAATGTGATATCTGTTGATTGTTGTTGTTCTGTGTTGTTGCTGGTCCACTGCTACTGTTGCTCTACTGACTGACTGCCATCCTTTGTCACTGCTTATTCTCCCTTCTTTTCTTCCATATTCCAGGTACACATTTTGTAAACCTTAAAGCTTATGGAAATGAATTGAAAGTTGTTCAAAGCCATGCTGTTGCAATCCTTTTTTTCAGTTTTCTTACTTCCTTTTGTACATAATAAGGATGATGTTGTATATTCATCAGATGAAACTAATGTTTAGTTCGAACTGCGATGAGGTCTACACTGTTAAACTAGATTACAACTGTTAGATCTTGGATACCACTTGGTTGATTTTAAATATGAGAGAATAGGGTAGCAGTGACCAATTTTATCATGTGGAAATGTATAGTCAATAGCCAATGCATCTGTTACTGTCTCCTCATTCTCCAGCATAGTGTCCTACATGACTTTGTGGTTTATTTCGTGGTAAATGGGAATGATATTTTTCTAAAGGACCTTTGTTTATTATTAAAGACCGGGTGAATAGAAAACCATAAGTCGTGTTAGGATTGACTTTAAACAAATAAGGTGAGGCCTGCTAAATAAAGTATGAATCATGATGCCCTCATAAATGTACATATAAAATACTTAGATTTCGAGATGTGTCGTTTTCTTGGCGAATATCATGGCCTTCTCAAAAGTGTAAATAAGTAATCGCTCTAGGCGCGTAGTTTAATAATTCTACCTTCTTAAATACGGGTGTGCATTTCATGCAACCCAAATCCAAATCCCAAAATGTTGAATAAGAATGTGTCGAGGATCCGGGTGCATTTCATGTGGCGTGATTCGAAACATATTTTTTAGGCAACTTTCTCTTTCGTAAATCATAATAATAATAAAAGCGGTAAAGGGATATTAATTTGCACTAAGTATATAACCGTAAAAAATCAGATAAATAAGCCGAACACGACAGTTGAGCGACCGTGCTAGAACCACGGAATTCGGGAATGCCTAATACCTTCTCCCGGGTTAACAGAATTCCTTATCCGGATTTCTGGTTCGCGGACCATTAAATAGAGTCAAACCTTGCCTCAATTCGGGTTTCAAACCGGTGACTTGGGACACCATAAATCTCCCAAGTGGCGACTCCGAATCTCTCAATAAATGAACCCCGTTTTGGTTGTCCTTTAATTGGAAAACCTCCCTTGCGCCCTCGCGGGTGCGGTAAAAAGGAGGTGTGACAGCTCTGGCGACTCTGCCGGGGATATAATTTAGAATTCGAGCTCGGAATAATTGTTGTATTTGGCTTATTTATTATCTGATTTTTATTGCATGTTTGTATTAATGAGCTAAATATTGTTTTTACTGCTTTGATATTTTGTGAACTGTACATATAAATTGTGCCGGAACCAATCTCCTCTCCGAGTCTTCTAAATCATGAAGAAGGGTGCACTTCGTGTGACTTCTTTTCTGTATAGTGTCTAATTCCCACTTTAGAACGAGGTTTGGATAAGTTGCAAAACCGGTGAAGCTTCCTGTATTCCCGGGTTGCTGCCTCCTCCTCGGCTCGAGCTGTCCGCTCGGGTAAGCCAAGTCTAGAACAATAAACCCAGGTTTTTGAACCTAGAATAACAAAGCTTCATGCCGGATCCCTAGTAGGAACGTTTATTTGCATCATGTTGCATTTGGCTTAGGGGACTCAACACAAGGGTTGGGTCCGTCTAGGACAGGTGACCTGAAATGAAAAGACTATCCTGCTGCATCCTGTTTGTCTTAAGCATTTACCTGTTATAGACTTGCATGCTGACCGGCTTTAGATATAAGGAAAATTAAAAAAAAAATAGCCATTATCTTTTTATGAATAAATAAATAATGTAGTTTGTTTCATTAAAACCGAACTACGTGGGTTTGATTCTCATTGGATGTGAGATACGTAGGCAACCTCTATCAGGTCCAACTTCACCTTTTGAAAAATAGCCAAAATATCAAAACTAACTTTTGTACTAAATAAGTCGGTGACGCTGTTTTCAAAAATAGCCGAATGTTCCCGAAAGGGACGCCGGAAGGCTGATTTCGTATAAACGGCCACCTTCGGGTCAATTTTTGATTTCGATCAATTTACCCCCACAGCCTTAAAAACCTTTGTCCCCGAGACGTTGAAAGGCCGTGATTGAAAACTGATTTTTTTTATTTAGCAAAACGGAGTTGTTTTTCTTATTTAAATCACCTTAATAAATGTGCAGGATGAGCACGAATCAGAATAAGTCATTTTCAATCTTTAGCGAGGTCCCTCAGCAGCTCCATATGTGGTGGAACGATTTGGAAGACAGTAGCAAAAAGATAGTGGAGAGAATTTTGGGAGGTTTGGTTAATCTGTTGAATATCAAGCCAAGGAAAGACATCATCGAGGCGTTGATATCTTTTTGGGATCCGACCCGCAATGTGTTCCGTTTTGTCGACTTTGAACTGACACCCACGCTAGAGGAGATTGCGGGCTATGCAGGGCTAAATGGGAAATTAAGAGGGCAATACATGCTCTCACCAAGACCGGTGTCTCCACATGGGTTTCTGGATTTGCTAAGCATTAGTCGGAAGGTGAAAAATGATGATTTGCTAGAAGGATGTTGCGATCTCCAATTCTTATACCAACGGTACGGCACTCCTCGGGGTTTTGAAGAGTCAAACCTTGGACTAACTCATGTAGGGAATAGAACCAAGTGCGAGGCCAGACGAATTCTAGCATTCATAACGACATTCTTGGGAGTCGTGATTTGTCCATGCGAAGATAAGAAAATAGAGATAAGTCTGGTCGGAATAGCCGACGTTGCAATCAAAAAGGATACCAGCACGGTGGTCCCTTTGGTTTTGTCCGAAATCTATCGAGCCTTGACTGTATGCCGAGAAGGGGAAATTTCTTCCAAGGATGCAATCTGTTACTCCAATTATGGATGCAAGAACACCTCCATCACCGGACACAATACATGAACCATGGGTTGATTGGAAAAAACTGTATCAGGGGTTTTGAAGAACGGATGATAAGTGCTGTATTCCCTGAAGGCGTCGAGGCATGGCTTGCACGACTGAGCTCAATAGAAGCCGATCAGATTGAATGGGCGTTCGGGTGGTTACCCGATACTGAAGTAATATATATGGCAGCCGAGGAGTGTTATATCCTTCCGATGGGGATCCGCAGTGTCCAACCATATGTCCCTCACCGTGTATTACGTCAACTAGGAAGGTTTCAGGTTATTCCTACCGATCAAGACCTGAGAAAGTACGCCATTGAGTTGAGCCCAGGAGTCGTATTCCCCGAAGAGAAGATTAGAAAGTTGTGGCATGAATGTAGGTTCCTTGAGCCTAAAACCATGGTCCGGGAACTAGCTAAGGGTGAGGTGGACCCAAAGTACAATGTGTGGTTCGGGAAAAGATTTCAGATTCGTCGGAAATGTTCTAAAAGAGCCCATGTCCAACGGTTCACGGAAGATTCACAGGAGCAATGGAATTGGCTAGCAAAGGAGGAGGGGTACAGGACGAAGATTGCCAGGATAGAACAGCAGGTCCGGGACCTTCAATTCGAGAAGAACATGCAAGCTACCGCCGACGAAGGAGACAAAAAGAAGTTGGCACAAGAAAATGACTTCTTGAGAGCTCAAATCCAGCAAATGAAAAGGGATGCTGACAGACAGTTGAGGAGTCGGGCGGACGAAAAATTGATAAAGGGTTTGAGAAGCCAAGTCACCGATATCCAAAGAGAATTGGACGAGTCGAAGGCCCAAACAACAAGGATCCGTGCTAGCTGGAGAAAGGAGGCACATCAACATGCACTTCACCTACAACGGGTGGAGGAAGATTACACCGAGACCATCACTAGTCTAAGGGAGGCAAATGTTATCCTCAGAGAGCGGGTTTTCAAGCAAGCCCGAGATGCTAGAACAGACCTCGACCGTTGCCACAATTTGATGGCCCGACTGCAAGAACAAATAGACAGGCTCCTAGACCAAGTCACCAACAACGCTCAAAGATTGGGGGCGAAAAACCAACAGATAGAACGGCTACTCAGAGAAAGGGACATGATCAAAGACAGAATTGGGGAAATCGGGCATTATGTCACCATGAAGTGCTTAGCTTGTGAACAAATGCCTCGCACCGACCTTTTTGCTTCAGTTATGGGTTATGTTCATCAGATCATGAGAGAGTTAAGGGGACTGCATAAGGACCTCACACCAAGGCCCGCGGCAAGGCCGAATGATGCCTCGCGGGCCCCCAGGAATTTTGGAGCATTAGATTTTTGATTAAAAATGTATTTTTGAAATGTTGGGTCAAGCTAGTTGGCATTTTTATCTTTACTTTCCCGAGTCAAGCATTTTTTTTATTTTACTGATTGTTGTAAGACGTGTTTTGTAACTGCAAGGTTTTATTTGATATAAAAGTTACTGAATTTTGCCACAATCTTGTTACCAGAACTACGCTCGGTCTGATTCACGCGGGGACGTGATACGTAGGAAATCCACATAAGATTCGACCACTACTAAAAAGAAAGGAAAAGACACGAAGGTTAATAACAATAAGGCTTTCAAGGATAGTTGAAAAAAAAAAAAAAAAAAAAAGAAGAAAAAGAAAAAGAAAAAAAAGAGAAAAGCTGGAATGACGCATGTTACGAGTGCATGTAGAAAGGGTGATTTGGTTAGGTGCATTACATCCAACGTGCTGTAACATATCTGTTAAACTCGGTAAACTAACAAGTTTGTTGCATCTCCAGAAAAGTTTAGCAGTTGGTTTGACAGAATATACTGGCCAACCACCATTACCGTACTAGATCTAAAGGGCCAATTACAGCAAGCATGTCTAGTTCCGGTAAAAGTCTCGAGGAAGAGAAATCGGAGATGCAAATCATGAAAGAGGAGGTAGAACGGTTGAGACATCAGATAACAGAGATGCACCTAGCTTGGGCTAGGGGACAGTCCTCGCCAAACCTCCCTACTCTCGCCTCAGCTCCGGAACATCCGCCCATCGATCCTTCGACAAGCGCCCCGATCTATCCATACTTTCAGGGGGAAAACCCATATACCACCCACATTCCACCAGCCAAACCAAATCCTCCTCCAGCCACCCCTGTTTTTGTGGCACCTCCACCTGCTCCTCTGCAAAGGCCGGCCAGCGAACCGCATGGTCAGATCCATGACAACTCTTACTATCCTCCAGAGCCTACTTTTAGGGCTCCCGAACCGCAATCACATACCCCTCACTGGGATAATCCGGCAGAACCGGAAAAGTACTTCCAAAGTTCGGAACATGAGGAAGTTATCAGAAAAGTTAAAAGCCTGGAGCAGTCCTTCAGGAACATGCACGGTTTGGGTAATCAGGTCAGTGTCGCTTACAAGGATCTGTGCCCGTTCCCCGACGTCCAATTACTGGCCGGGTTCAAAATGCCCAAGTTTGACCTATACGAGGGGCACGGTGATCCTGTAGCCCACCTCCGAGGGTTTTGTAGTAAAATGCGAGGAGCCGGAGGACGGGACGAGATTCTGATAGCTTACTTCGGTCAGAGTCTGGGAGGATCTGCGCTGGAGTGGTACACTAGACAGGACCCCAGTAGATGGTTTACGTGGGATGATTTGGCTCAAGCTTTTATCGGCCAGTTCCAGTACAATCTTGAAATAATCCCCGACCGCTTATCATTGCTAAAATTAGAGAAGAAGCCCGCTGAAAGTTTCAGGGAATTTGGTTTCCGCTGGAGGGAACAGGCAGCCAGGGTAGATCCGCCGATGAGAGAGAGCGAGATGGTGGATTACTTCTTGCAGACACTAGAGCCAACCTATTTCGGACATCTGGTAACGTCCGTGGGCAAATCATTCACCGAGGTGATAAAAATGGGGGCTATGATCGAGGAAGGTTTGAAGGCCAACAAGATCATGAGCTACTCGGCATTGAAAGCCACCACTCAGGCTATCCAAAGTGGCACTGGAGGAGTACTTGGGAAAAAGAGGAAAGAGGAAGTCGCGGCAGTCGAGTCCGGGACATGGTTCAGAAACAGAGGCCCTGCACCCCAATATAGCCCGCCCCAGCCTCACCACCAAACTTACTTCCATAATCCATATAACCACCCGCAACATTACTATCCCGCACCTGATCCCCATTTTACTGTTCACCATGCACAGTCCTATTCTGCACCTCCCGTCCATGCACCGTGGCGTGCACCAAGCCCGCAGAGCAATTATCCACCCCCAAGAGCTTATAGAAACCCCTCGGGCGCGAGTTTTCGTCCGAACCAGGCATTCAAGGGCGACAGGGCGCCAAGGCCAAAGACTTTCACTCCCCTGGGGGAGTCTTACACCAGTCTGTTCCACCGGTTGAAGCAAGTAGGGTTGCTAAATCCGGTTGAAGCTAAGCTACCAAACCCTCTTCCGAAGAACCTGGACCATTCAGTAAATTGTGCCTACCGCTCAGGATGTCCGGGACACGATACGGAAAAGTGTTGGAGGTTGAAGACGGCCATCCAGGAGCTCATCGACACTCGCAAGATTGAGGTCCAGACTCCAACAGAGCCCAACATCAACCAAAACCCACTTCCAACTCATCATGAGACCAATATGATCGAGTTGGTACGGGTAGAAAAAGGAAAGGAGAAAGCCTCTCAGACTGTAATGATGATCAAGTCTAGCGGGGTAGGAATGAGAAAGGGGCCGAGCCTTGATGAGCCATCTATTTGCAAGAAGGACTTACCAGGAGGGCCGGAAGCAGAAAAGGGAAGTATGAACGGAGTACCGGTGAGGCCGGGGGAAGTAAAAATAGTTGTACCAGGGATAGCAACCAAGCCCGTCTTGACGGTAGCAGGCGTTCGAACGGATCCTTTCATCATCAAGCCAGCAATACAGTTGCCAATAACCGATAGCAGAGCTATTCCATGGAATTATGCTCGGATTACAACAACCTACAAAGGAAAGGAAGTGAAAGAGGAAGTTTGCGAAGCGCAAGGTTTGACCCGATCGGGGAGATGTTTTGCCCCCGCGGAATTGAGGAAGATCACTCCGGCGACATTGAAAAAGCCGGTAACTGATGAAGAGGCAGAAGAATTCCTGAAAAAGATGAAGCTACACGACTATTCTATCTTAGAGCAGTTGAAGAAGACTCCTGCGCAAATATCATTGCTATCCTTGCTGATACATTCTGAAGAACATCGGCAAGCTTTGATGAAAGTTCTGAATGAGGCACACGTACCTGATAAAATCTCAGTGAGTCATTTGGAGAAGATCACCAATAGGATCTTCGAAGCGAATCGGATCACCTTCACCGATGATGAATTGCCCGAGGAAGGCACCGAGCACAACAAGGCTTTATATCTTACGGTAAAATGTGAGGAGTCGGTGGTTACCAAAGTCCTTGTCGATAATGGGTCCAGTGCTAACATTTGTCCTCTCTCTACGCTGGACAAGTTGAAAGTGGACATCGGCAGGATACGCAAGAACATCATATGTGTTCGAGGGTTTGATGGAGGAGGCAAGGCATCGGTTGGGGACATTGTGTTAATCTTGACAATTGGGCCAGTGGAGTTCACCATGGAATTCCAGGTGCTGGACATGGTGGTGTCATATAACCTTCTGATAGGGCGACCGTGGATCCATGCCGCAAGAGCAGTTCCATCCAGCCTACACCAACTCGTCAAGTTTGAGTGGGACCAACGGGAGATCGTCGTCCATGGAGAGAATGATCTACAACCGGGCACCATCGTCCCCTTTGTTGAGACGGAAGAAGATGTTGGGCCGTGGGTATACCAGATCTGCGATGTGGTATCCGCCAACCGAGTGCATTCCCAATGACGGAATAATTACTGCCGACGTCATGGTGGCTCATGAAATGTTGGGACATGGTTTCATACCCGGCAAAGGTCTAGGTGCATCTCTGCAAGGAATCATACAACCGGTATCTGTGGTCGAAAACGTGGGAACCTTCGGTTTGGGATTCAAGCCAACATCAGAGGACATCCAGCAAGCCAAGAAGAATAAGCAGAAGACATGGGTGCTCTCGAAGCCGGTTCCACGCCTTTCCCAATCTTTCATCAGGTCTGGAGGAAGAGGACATCCGACGACAAAGATTCCCGGTCCTATGATTAGGCCAGACGAAGAGTTCTTAAGGAAGTTCGAGGACCTATTCGCAGATGTATGTATGCTCGAGGATGGTGAAGGATCCAGCCATACCGAGATACAGTTTGTGGGACCAAAAGCAAAGCTGAATAATTGGAAGGCTACTCCTCTCCCTTTCCGGAAGGAGTCTTGGTAGTTTGTTTTGGATTGTTTTCTTTCGAAATTTTGTGTTGGGGGTTGTCCCCGGAGTAAAATCCAATTGTTTAGTTCATTTTGATTTGAGTTTGCAAGTTTGTTTTTCCTTGTACTGTTCCCATTAATGAAGTTTGGTTCCCTTCGTGTCTAATTTTGTTTATTTTTCTTCTTTTTAACTTTTCTGAACAACCTTCTTTCAACTGATCTTAATGATATGGCGTGCTTAAAGATTAATCAACCCAGTCTAGAAAGTCAATCGGGTTTGGAAATAATAACGCATGAAATAAGAAGTGACGAGAGTGAGTCAGAATACGGCGATGATGAAGCCGTAGAAGAAATCGGTGAAGAATTAAGTCACTTCGAAGAAAAACCCAAACCAAACTTAAACGATACTGAGGCTGTTAATCTGGGGAACACGGACGACGTCAAAGAAACCAGAATAAGTGTCCATATTGAACCCAACCTGAAAGAGGAATTGATCAAAACACTCGTAGAGTTTAAAGACATTTTCGCATGGTCGTACGACGACATGCCAGGACTCAGCACTGATCTAGTGGTTCATAAATTACCCACCTGATCCGGCATATCCTCCCGTCAAGCAAAAACTGCGGAAATTCAAGACGGAGATGAGTGTAAGGATCAAAGAGGAAGTAACCAAGCAGTTGCAGGCGAAAGTCATTCGCGTCACTCGATACCCTGAATGGTTGGCTAATGTAGTACCGGTGCCAAAGAAAGACGGAAAGATCAGAGTATGTGTGGACTATCGCAACCTCAACAAGGCGAGTCCTAAGGATAATTTCCCGCTTCCCAATATCCATATCCCGATTGATAATTGCGCCGGACGCGAAATCGGATCCTTTGTGGACTGTTATGCGGGGTATCATCAGATCTTGATGGATGAAGAGGACGCGAAAAAGACGGCTTTTATCACACCGTGGGGGACTTATTGCTACCGGGTGATGCCATTCGGTTTGAAGAATGCAGGGGCAACTTACATGAGGGCGATGACTACGGTATTCCATGACATGATACACAAGGAAATTGAAGTGTACGTGGATGATGTGATCGTAAAATCCAAACGTCAAGAAGACCATGTTGCTGACCTCAGGAAGTTCTTTCAAAGACTTCGAAGATACGACATCAAGCTCAATCCGGCCAAATGCGCATTCGGAGTTCCATCGGGAAAGTTGCTAGGATTCATCGTCAGCCGACGGGGCATTGAGTTGGACCCATCCAAAATCAAGTCCATTCAGGAGTTACCCCCGCCAAAGAATAAAACAGAGGTAATGAGTCTGTTGGGAAGGTTGAATTACATCGGTAGGTTTATTGCCCAACTTACGGCAACCTGTGAACCCATATTCCGTCTATTGAAAAAAGACGTGGCGATAGAATGGACGACAGAATGTCAGGAAGCGTTTGACCAAATCAAAGGGTATCTGTCAAACCCACCCGTACTGGTTCCGCCTGAACCGGGTAGACCCCTGATTCTTTATCTGACGGTTTTGGAGAATTCGTTCGGCTGCGTACTGGGGCAGCATGATCTTACTGGCAGGAAGGAACGGGCCATTTACTACCTCGGTAAGAAATTCACAGTCCACGAGGTCAAGTACACTCATCTAGAAAAGACATGTTGCGCTTTGACTTGGGTAGCCCAAAAGTTGAAATATTATTTGTCTTCTTACACCACTTACCTCATTTCGCGTTTGGATCCGTTGAAGTATATTTTCCAGAAACCTATGCCTACAGGGAGGTTAGCAAAATGGCAAATATTACTTATAGAGTTCGACATCATATATGTGACAAGGACGGCTATGAAAGCTCAAGCCCTAGCCGATCACTTAGCTGAGAATCCTGTTGATGACGGATACGAACCTTTGAGGACATATTTTCCAGACGAAGAAGTACTGCAGATTGATGGGTTGGAGTTAACCGAGGATCCAGGGTGGAAGCTTTTCTTCGACGGAGCGGCGAACGCAAAAGGAGTCGGAGTAGGGGCTGTGCTTATCTCTGAAACAGGACATCATTATCCTGTTACTGCTCAACTGCATTTTCATTGTACCAATAATATGGCTGAGTACGAGGCATGTATCTTGGGGTTACGATTAGCGGTAGACATGGATGTACAGGACGTCTTGGTCTTGGGGGACTCGGACCTTCTGGTACATCAGATTCAGGGAGAATGGGAAACCAGAGATCTAAAGCTTATCCCGTATCGTCAGTGTTTGCATGATCTGACCAAGCGCTTTCGATCAGTGGAATTCAGGCACATCCCAAGGATGTATAATGAGGTTGCCGACGCTCTAGCTACTTTAGCGTCGATGCTACATCACCCGGACAAGGTTCGTGTCGATCCGTTACATATTCAGGTCCGGAATCAACATGCTTATTGTAATGTGATAGAAGAAGAGATGGATGGTAAGCCATGGTTTCATGATGTCAAAGAGTACCTCAGGTTAGGAATATACCCAGAGCAGGCAACCGGAGATCAAAAGAGGGCTATTCGGCGATTGGCAAACGGATTTTTCCTTAGTGGAGGGGTGCTGTACAAAAGAACCCCAGATTTGGGACTGTTGAGATGTATAGAGGCAAGTCAAGCCACAACAGTGATGAGAGATATACACTCCGGAGTTTGTGGACCACACATGAGCGGATACGTATTGGCAAAGAAGATTCTTCGAGCGCAGGATATTACTGGCTCACGATGGAGCGTGATTGTATAAGTTTCGTGCGAAGATGCCATCGGTGTCAGATACACGGAGATTTGATTCATTCTCCACCAACTGAATTGCATACAATGTCAGCACCATGGCCGTTTGTTGCATGGGGTATGGAAGTTATTGGACCTATAGAGCCTGCGGCTTCCAATGGTCATAGGTTCATTCTGGTAACGATTGATTATTTTACCAAGTGGGTGGAGGCCAAAACATTCAAATCGGTGACCAAGAAGGCGGTGGTGGATTTCGTACATTCCCACATCATCTGCAGGTTTGGAATTCCAAAGATAATCATCACGGATAACGGTGCCAATCTTAACAGCGGATTGATGAAGGAGGTCTGCCAACAGTTCAAGATTACACATCGAAATTCCACACCGTATCGTCCCAAAGCAAATGGTGCGGTTGAGGCAGCAAACAAGAATATAAAGAAGATATTGAGGAAGATGGTAGAAGGGTCCAGGCAATGGCATGAAAAGTTACCGTTCGTACTGTTAGGTTATCGCACTACCGTCCGGACTTCGGTAGGTGCAACTCCTTACTTGTTGGTGTATGGGACTGAAGCAGTAATACCAGCAGAAGTTGAAATCCCATCCCTCCGAATTGTCGCTGAAGCTGAGATTGATGACGACGAGTGGGTCAAAACCCGATTAGAGCAATTGAGCTTGATCGATGAAAAGAGATTGACAGCAGTATGTCACGGCTAATTGTATCAAAAGAGAATGGCGAGAGCATATAACAAGAAGGTACGTCCCAGGAAATTTGAAGTGGGACAGCATGTGCTGAAGAGAGTTCTACCACATCAGGCCGAAGCGAAAGGCAAGTTCGCTCCAAATTGGCAAGGACCATTTGTGGTGACTAGAGTATTATCCAACGGCGCTCTATGTCTAACCTGATGTTGAGGGAAGATCCACCGATATGGCTATCAATTCTGATGCAGTCAAGAGATATTATGTGTAATTCTTTAATGCATTTGTCAACGTTTGGTTTCGTTTGTGTGTATTTGGCTTTTTCGGAGAATGAAATAATAGAGGCAATTTTTCTACTACCCAAACACTTTAACCCTTGTTTTCCCCTTTGAGCCTTAATTATTCTTTCATATACCCTCTTTCGGAATCATCAAGGAAGATGTGTAACAAAATAGAAAAAGAAACAAAGAAAAAACACAAGAAAAAGTGAACTACGTTCGACCTGATTCCTCAAGAAGGATACGTAGGCGCCACACGGCTCGGTCATAATAAAATAAAAATCAAAGATCCCCCAAGCAACAAAACTGGGGCAGATGTCATTATTTCGTTTGAAAGATAGTGTGGATTCCGAAAGTTGTAATGAGCTAACCGTTGAGGTTAAACCCCTTTCTCTTTAGCCCACGCGCAGAAACCACATTGAGAATCGAAAAGACCTCTCGATCAGTATTTGAGAAATGCCAAGTCATGCGAGTGAAACCACGAGTGACACTTCAATCCTCGACTGAATTTAGGACTTACAAGCTGAAAAGGGATGGCCCCTTTAGAGGAAGTTCTATGGATAATACCCCAGCCCACCGCAAGGAAAGAAAGCGAAAATGAGAGAGTCTTAACGGTGAAAACCCTCGCGGGCACCTTAAGGCGAAGGAAGTTAAGAAGAGTAAAATGAGAGAGTCTTACGGTGAAAACCTTTACGGGCACCTTAAGGCGACGGGAGATAGAGAGAAATGAGAGAATCTCATTAGTGAAAACCCTTTGAAGGGCACTGTGAGGTGACAGGGCGAGATGGTTACGAGATGTCTGCATGAGACAAGGTTTGGGACATCCGTTTACCTCTAGCAGAACGCGGCCATCAGAAAGTGATTGACATGAATAGACTGGGTAGTTTAATCTCAAAGGCGCGGCATAACCATTGGATCAATCACACATTCAGATAAGTTTTCCTATTTTTGAGTTCAGAAAAGTTTTCCTTTTCTTTTGTCATTTGCGGTCAGCATTCTTTTCTTTTCTTTCATTTTTCGAAAATTGATTTTTCAAAGCTTACTACCAAGTCTCCCAAAGCAGTATAATGAAAATGAATAGGCGTGGAATGATGCAATATGGCAAAAGTCGTTCCGATAGTAAGATTGGAACGACAAGTTGATTGGAAGGTTCGCAGGAGTTACGGAGTATGATGGACACATGTGGCACATCCGAAAGATGATTTCACGCAACAGATCACCGGCTAAAAAGAGTCGGACCAAACCAAAGATTGGAATAAAAGGGAAAGATGAGAAACCGTTCATGGAAAGAGCACCGTCCCCAGCAAGCGTCAACGTCGTCCTCAAAGTTCGAGAGAGGCCAAGCAGCTGAAAGAGAAAAGAAAATGGCCCCAACAAGAGTGGCACGACCGCTCACTGCGTTTTGAAACTAACAATTTTTCTTTGATTTAAAGCAGGAAAAGAGGGTTCGTTGGCGAAAAAGCATACCATCCAGAAGTTTATCAAACTGGGGCAGAAAATTTTCTCCTGTTGCGAAAATTTTCTTGAAAGCGAAGACCCAGTGGATAAGGGTAGAAAGCAATACAAGATTTCGGGAAATACCAGCTCCGAGCAGAGTAGTTTTGAGAAAGGCCAGACAACACGATGGGGTGATCTTTGAGCCTGATATCATCCCCAGTAGTTGTTGGAAAAAACAAAACAATGGCTTCGAGATTCCCCCAGCAGTATTATATCCCATAATTTGTTCAAGGAAGCAAAAGCGTGAGTCCCAGAGGAGGTATGGGAAGAAGGAAGAGGAAAAGGGGTCCCCCGCCAGGATAATCCCCGGTCCATAACATTTCAACCACCGGCAAGTCCGAGAGAGAATGAGGGGAGAAGGAAATAAAGAATACTTCCCCAGCAGCATCATCACTAGCAGGCAATGCAGGAAGAAGAAAATGGTACAAAAGGCAAAGGAAAGTAATCGGGATAGGATGAAATTAGTAAGTTGTAGTTGAAGTCAGGGAGCCCGCCTGAAGAATGGAGTGGCGATTTAGTTTTGAAGTTGAAGTTGAAGTCAGGGAGCCCGCCTGGAGAATGGAGTGGCGATTTAGTTTTGAAGTTGAAGTTGAAGTCAGGGAGCCCGCCCGGAGAATGGAGTGGCGATTTAGTTTTGAAGTTGAAGTCAGGGAGCCCGCCTGGAGAATGGAGTGGCGATTTAGTTTTGAAGTTGTAGTTGAAGTCAGGGAGCCCGCTCGGAGAATGGAGTGGCGATTTATTGTGAAGTTATAGTTGAAGTCAGGGAGCCCGCCTGGAGAATGGAGTGGCGATTTAGTTTTGGAGTTATAGTTGAAATCAGGGAACCCGCCTGGAGAATGGAGTGGCGATTTTATTTTGAAGTAGTAGTTGAAGTCAGGGAGCCCGCCTGGAGAATGGAGTGGCGATTTAGTTTTGAAGTAGTAGTTGAAGTCAGGGAGCCCGCCTGAAGAATGGAGCGGCAATTTATTTTAAGTTGGTCGAGGAAAGCGGTTGAATGTAACAGAAATCCCCGGCACGAATCCAAGTGCGTAGGCAGAAGAGAAGAAGCATCAGAAGGAACATCAAGTCAGACAAAATAGCAAGGAACATGACAAGATCAAGTTAAAAAGGATGGATAAGAATTTGTAGTACTGTAACTTAGTCTAGCTTCTTATTTTTGTTTAGCCCGGTGTAATAAGGGGATCATGTTAAGCAGTGGCAACAACAGTAATAGCAGTAACAGCAGTAATAGCAAGATCGCAACAGTCATGGTAGTCCCAGCTACAAAAACTTCCCGAACTACATTGACCTGATTCCCTTTTAGCCAGGGATATGTAGGAGACTTTCTGAAGCAAAGGTTCGGTCAAACTTTTCCAAGAAATGCTTCACAGGGAGTGCTCAAACGGGCAAAAATCGCTCGTATTCGCTCACTATCTTTGCACGAAAACACTTCACGTTCCCGCGCAAAGAGGGGCAGCTGTGAGCACGTGATTTTTGCCCTGCAGGAGAATTACTCCCAAAAATGCGAAAAATAAAATAGCCTTGTGTTGTGTGTGACTTAGTGGATTTCCCTTTTGTTGTTGTTATTTTTACTTATTGTTGGTATTTCTCTGTACATGTTTAGTTGTTTAAAATTAATAAAAAAAAATATAAAAATATAAAAATACGTGTCGCGCGCGCATTTCGGAGTTTAATTGTGCGTTTAGGAATTAACTGAACCTTGTTTATTTTCTTAAAGAAAGAAAAATTATAAAATCGTATTTATTGCTTTTGTGTCATTTAATATACAATCGTGTGATTTGGTATTTAATTATGCAGGATTAATTGTAGTAAAGATTAATTGTATTACAAGTAATATATATATACATATATATGTATACATATATATATATATATATGCATACATATATACATATATATGTAATACATCATGGAGTCTAGTTGTAAGACATGGAATTCGGATTGGGCCAAAACCCAATTCAATATAACCTGGCCCAAACCACTGGACCGGTCCCCCCCCCCCCACTAAACCAAACGACCCCGTTTCATCACCTTTGATCGATCTGAGCCGTTCAGATCATCTGATCCAACGGCTCCGATTGATCCGTTCATTTCAGTATACCAAACACCCCCCAGACCCATTTTTCATTTTCATTTTCACCCTCGTCTCTCAACCTTAGAGACCAGCCCCATCGCCGCCGTGAAGCCACCGTGCTCCGCCTGCCGGAAATCGCCTCACGGCGGTTCCGGTAGGCCAACGGCCACCATCTGAACACCAAATCTTCCCCTCACCTCCCCCATTACGAATCCATCTTTCCCTTACCTCGAATCATTCCGGAAGTCTTCGAATATTCATTTGAAGATTCGAGTCGATTTGAAAACCATGCCAAACCTCACCAAAATCACTCCATAGCTTCCCCTCACCTCCCTCATACCCCCACCGGCTTTAGTTTTGTTCGAGTCTTGCTAGAACCAGTCGAGCCCCAAAATCGCGGCCATGAACCCTAAACTCGATTCCTGCCTAATTGAGGTCTAATAGACCTTAATTGGGATGTTTTCACTATTGAAAACATCTCAATTAAGGTCCATTGGCCTCAAAGAACAAAGGTCCAAGCCCGAGTTGAATCCAAGATGGGTCCGAGGTTCGTTCGAGTGCGGTTTTTCTCCTTACATGGTATTTTTCTTTCTTTCTTCATATGTTAGTGTGATTAATGATATGAATTTTATCCTTTATCTTTTGTTTTAATTTTCTGCTTTGTTCTTCATCTCCCAAGACCTCTATTTGGTCAATTTGCATTCTGATTAGTTGTTCGAAGGTGCTCGTCATAGGATAGTTACTCGTTTCGATTAGCGTCGTCGAATATTTGTTTTTCATTTTTGCCGAGATTTTCAGAATCATTGTTGGGCTAATTAATTTGTTATCATTGTTATGTGTTGTAGTTGATTAGATGTCATCGTTTAATTGCATAAGTTGATTGGTTTGAAATACCATACAGTGATTAGCACCCTTGAATTGAATAGGGGTGTTTAATTGATCCGAAAGCATTACTAAGTGAAGTTCTTGAATTGTTGTGACTTTAATTAGGTCCTGAATCTGATGAGGCTGTTAGCATTAGTGTAAGGTGATTAATAAGAGTTAGAATATTTTAATACCCTGCACAGCCCAGTGGAACCTGCTGTTACAGCAGGGCATTCCACCAGGTTCTCACTTAACATTTAAACTGATTTAAGCCCACACTTGACAAGACTTAGTGGCAAAACACAGAGCATGTAATGGGCTGGCAGAGAAGAGTATGGGCAGGGGTGGGTCTTTTGATTATTGTATCTTAGGGTGTCATTGGTTTCTCAAGTATAAAGAGAAGGTTGAAGAGAATAGGCTGGTCTGGGTTTTTTTGGGCTTTAAAAAGAGTAGCATACATTAGGAAGAGGATAGGCAGAAATACACACACATATAGACACTGTGTTACTGTTCTATTGAGGTTTGGCTACTGTTGTTGTTGTTGTTATTCAGTTTGTGAGAGAGGCTACTTGTTTGCTGCTGTTGTTTGTCGAGATTGGTGGTGTTTGGTTTGTTGTTGTTGCTTCTGTTTGTTGTGGTGGCTGTTTTCTGTTGCTATCTTGTTGTTTGAAGTCAGTTGTGTAACAACATTTGGGTGCACAAGTCCCCCATGGTATTTCATAAGTATAGGGGTCTGTTTTGATTTGGAAATCTGGGCTGTTGGTCTCTTTGAAGTGGTGGAGTCCTTGGTCTTTGATTTCTATCTCTGGAGTCTGTTGCTGGGATGCTTTGGTTACTGCTGAATGTGATATCTGTTGATTGTTGTTGTTCTGTGTTGTTGCTGGTCCACTGCTACTGTTGCTCTACTGACTGACTGCCATCCTTTGTCACTGCTTATTCTCCCTTCTTTTCTTCCATATTCCAGGTACACATTTTGTAAACCTTAAAGCTTATGGAAATGAATTGAAAGTTGTTCAAAGCCATGCTGTTGCAATCCTTTTTTTCAGTTTTCTTACTTCCGTTTGTACATAATAAGGATGATGTTGTATATTCATCAGATGAAACTAATGTTTAGTTCGAACTGCGATGAGGTCTACACTGTTAAACTAGATTACAACTGTTAGATCTTGGATACCACTTGGTTGATTTTAAATAGGAGAGAATAGGGTAGCAGTGACCAATTTTATCATGTGGAAATGTATAGTCAATAGCCAATGCATCTGTTACTGTCTCCTCATTCTCCAGCATAGTGTCCTACATGACTTTGTGGTTTATTTCGTGGTAAATGGGAATGATATGTTTCTAAAGGACCTTTGTTTATTATTAAAGACCGGGTGAATAGAAAACCATAAGTCGTGTTAGGATTGACTTTAAACAAATAAGGCGAGGCCCGCTAAATAAAGTATGAATCATGATGCCCTCATAAATGTACATATTAAATACTTAGATTTCGAGATGTGTCGTTTTCTTGGCGAATATCATGGCCTTCTCAAAAGTGTAAATAAGTAATCGCTCTAGGCGCGTAGTTTAATAATTCTACCTTCTTAAATACGGGTGTGCATTTCATGCAACCCAAATCCAAATCCCAAAATGTTGAATAAGAATGTGTCGAGGATCCGGGTGCATTTCATGTAGCGTGATTCGAAACATATTTTTTAGGCAACTTTCTCTTTCGTAAATCATAATAATAATAAAAGCGGTAAAGGGATATTAATTTGCACTAAGTATATAACCGTAAAAAATCAGATAAATAAGCCGAACACGACAGTTGAGCGACCGTGCTAGAACCACGGAATTCGGGAATGCCTAATACCTTCTCCCGGGTTAACAGAATTCCTTATCCGAATTTCTGGTTCGCGGACCATTAAATAGAGTCAAACCTTGCCTCAATTCGGGTTTCAAACCGGTGACTTGGGACACCATAAATTTCCCAAATGGCGACTCCGAATCTCTCAATAAATGAACCCCGTTTTGGTTGTCCTTTAATTGGAAAAACTCCCTTGCGCCCTCGCGGGTGCGGTAAAAAGGAGGTGTGACAGCTACCATAAGGATCGGCAGTTTCTCTCCTTCAGCAATTTTGCTTACTACTACGGTATCTGTCACCTGGTAGACCCAAGGTCCCCTATCTCCGTCAGCATCATCAAATAGCATCACAACACTGCAGGTATTTTCTTCTCCATGCACCACAATTTCTTGTTGCTCCCATTCGAATTTGACCATTTGGTGTAAAGACGACGGCGCTGCTTTAGCCGCGTGGATCCATGGTCGTCCTAGCAATAAATTATAGGACACAGCAATGTCCAACACCTGAAATTCCATAAAATCCACAGGCCCAATGGTCACTTCCAAGACAATGTCTCCCAACGTGTTCTTACCTCCACCATCAAATCCTCTCACATTTATACTGTTCCTCCGAATTCTATCCGGACTGACATTCAGCTTCCCTGGAGTTGACAGCGGGCAGCGCTTGAACCATTATCTATCAATACTCTGGTCACCACCGACTCCTCGCTCTTCACCGTAAGATAAAGTGCTCTATTATGCTCGGTTCCCTCAACAGGCAATTCGCTATCTGAGAACGTAATCTTATTAGACTCAAAGATCTTATTGGTAATCTTTTCAAGGTGACAGACTGAGATCTTCTCTGGGACATGAGCCTCGTTCAATATCTTCAACAGAGCTTTCCTGTGTTCTTCCGAGTGTATTAACAACGAGAGCAAAGAGATCTGCGCGGGGGTTTTCCTCAGCTGCTCGACTATAGAGTAATCTTGCGAGTTTATCTTTTTGAGGAATTCCTCCGCCTCTTCTTCTCACACCGGCTTCTTCAACTGATTCTCTTTCACTATTTTCATTCTTCTTAACTCTTCTGGGGTAAAACACATCCCAGACCGAGTCAGACCGTGGGTTTCATTGATTTCTCCAGATACCTCTTTCCCTTTATAGATCACTGCTACCTTGTTGTAATTCCAAGGTACAGTCTTCGTGTTTACTACCGGCATCTGCACCACCGGTCTTATGATCACTGGTTCCACATTCGCGCCTTTCACTGTCAATATCGGCTTCACGCCTGGTACTACAACCTTCAAATTCTCCACCACTACTGGCCTTTTTACTGGTTCCTCAAGAATCACTTTTCCTTTCTCGGCTTCCTTGTCCATTCTGCTACTGGCTTTAATTATCATAACAGACTGAGACGGCTTCCGACTACTCTCATCATGCGCCAATTCTATCATATGTGTTTCATGGTGAGCTGGCAGTGGGTTTTCCGTGATGTTTGGAGTCTCCGGAGCTTGCACTTCAATTCTCCGACTATCAATAAGATCATGGATAGCATTCTTCAGCTGCCAACACTTTTCAGTATCATGTCCTGGTGCTCCTGAACAATACTCACACCTGACAGATTGATCAATGTTTTTCGGATGTGGGTTTGGAAGTTTGGACTCAATCGGGCTCAACGTCCCCAATTCTTTTAATCTGTGATAGAGGCTGGTATATGACTCCCCCAACGGGGTGAATGTTTTCTTTGCCTTATTCCTCCATTCTGGGTCAAGCCTGGGTCTGTTTGGGTTTCTGTAGGTTCTAGGAGCAGGGTATGTGTTTTGTGTGTGGCAGACATTATGTGGGGCTTGGGCTCTCCATACATGTGGCGGTGGTGGTGAGTAGGTTTGGGCTTGTGGATGGTGGTAGTGCGGGGCAGTTGGTGGGTAATACGGTGGCGGTGGGTCATATGTGGTCGGTGTGTTGTATGGGGTTGGTGGGCTATATGTGGTTGGTGTGTTGTATGGGGTTGGTGGGTTATATATGGTTGGCGGGTTGTATGGAGTTGACGGGTTTGGTGAGTATGGATGGTATGGTCTTGGTGGGTGTTTGTTACGGTTCCAAGGCCTGCTTTCCACAGCTGCTACTTCTTCATTTTTCTTCTTCGCAATTGCTCCTCCATTCCCAGTCTGTATTGCCTGATTCGTGGCCTTAATTGCCGAAAAACTCATGATCTTGTTCGTTTTTAAACATTCCTCAACAAAACTCCCCATATTCACAACCTCATTAAAACTTTTTCCAATTGCTGACACAAAATGCCCATAATAAGTACGCTCCAAAGCTTGTAAGAAACAATCTACCATTTATCCTTCCTTCATCGGCGGATCTACCCTTGCCGCTTGTTCTTTCCACCTGAAACCAAACTCCCTGAAGCTTTCTCCTGGCTTTTTCTCCATCTTTGTGAGTGATAGTCTGTCTGGTATGATTTCCAGATTGTATTGGAAATGGTTCGTGAAGGCTTGCGCGATATCGTCCCAAATGAACCACCTGGTATGATCCTGTCGCGTATACCACTCCAAAGCAGAACCGCTTAAACTATGGCTAAAATATGCCATCAATAGCTCATCCCTGCCTCCTGCACCTCTCATTTTACTGCAATAACCCCTGAGGTGGGCCACCGGGTCTCCATGTCTGTTATACATGTCAAACTTCGGCAACTTAAATCCAGTCGGAAGTTGCACTTCAGGGAACAGACACAAATCCTTGTATGCCACGCTCACTTGCCCTCCCAATCCTTGCATATTGCAAAAGGCGTTTTCCAAACTTTTCACCTTCCTAGCCATATCCTCTTGCCCTGCGTTTTTAGCAAGCTTCTCTTCGCTCATCTCCATCAGCGGGGTATGAGATTCGTGTTGTCAAAAGGTTGGCTCGGGTGGGTAGTAATGGGGATCTTGTATATGGAACACTGGTTCACTAGATGATTTGTCCAGGGTGGTAGGAGGAGGTGCCACATATACTGGAGCAACTTGGGGTGGATGGGATGGTACTTGTTTTGTTGGAGGTGGTGGTACCTGGGAAGTGGAAGCATAATAGTTGTCACACCTCCTTTTTCCGCACCCGCGAGGGCGCGAGGGAGTTTTTCCAATTAAAGGACAATCGAAACGGGATTTATTTAATTAATTCAGAGTCGCCACTTGGGAAAATAATGGTGTCCCAAGTCACCGGTTTGATCCCGAACCGAGGAAATTTATGACTCTATAATATAGTCTGCGAAACTAGAAACCTGGATAAGGAATTCTGTTAACCCGGGAGAAGGTGTTAGGCACTCCCGAATTCTGTGGTTTTAGCACGGTCGCTCAACGATAAATTTTGTTTCTATTTGATTTCTTTATATATGTTATTTGTGTGCTCTTATATTCCGCTTAAATTCTTAGAAGAATTGCAACGTCACGAAAACACATTTCGAGCCGCACCGCAACCAGTACGCCTGCGACTTTAGTGTATTTCAGTTTCGCCGAGAATAAGATTTGGGTCACATAAATGCGCACCCGTAATTAGGAAAGTATTTTATTTACAAATCGCGCCTAAAGAGTCTATCATGTTGTTAACTTTGTGAAGGACCGTGAAATTCGATAAACGGCCTTCCCGAATCTACATTTGTTGCAATTAATTGAAGACCCCGTGTGTTTTGTTTTCTAATGGGGCTCATTTCACTTTTTACCTGAAGGTCAGCCCATAGATACTACATTCGTACATGTTTCATCCCTAATCATAAATTGAGAGTGAAATCTAGTGACTAATTGTTGTTTAAGCATTATTTGGTTAAATCTTATATTTGAACTTCTCCTTTCTAGCCACTTTGATTTCTGTCAATGACTCGTGCGAATCAATTAAACTAATAAAATTTTATAATGTCAAATGTGTGGTTACTTACACTAACGCTTTAGTAGAATTTTCAGAGTGACTGGTATCAATTATCCTTTTAAACTACTTATCCTAATTTAATTAACAATGTGAAATTCGAATTTCATGTTCAAGTCCAGATCCAAGCAAGAAAGGTTAAACCTCTTAATTCTCACCATTGCCTAACTCGGAAGCCCAAGCTCATGCTATGTCAACATATATATATACCAAAATCCTTAAATTGAACCCAATTGCCGACAAGTGGACCTAGTTTTTGTTTTAACAACTACCGAGCTTCACATTGCCAAAACAGGCCCAGTTACTCATGCGGAGCACTCGAGCCCACAAAGAAAGGAGAAAACTGGGCTCACTTGAAGCCCAAAAAAGGTAAGTGACGAAACTGTATTTTTCTGAAGCAATTAGGCCACACGCTATAGCCCAATTGCATGATTCAACCTATAATTGATTGTTAATTACATTGCTTCAAGGAGTTCCAGAAAATTTAAACGAGAACCGATTATCTTTAAGGAAATACAAAATGCATCCTAATGTCAATGCACGCCCCATGATGAAATATAATCCTACAGTAACTCATTCACAATCACCTGGTGATTTAAAATTCCATACCATTCCTCACTTTCAACTACATGGCACAACATGATTTCCAAATAGCAGAAAACACTTTCTACCATAAATTTTGTCCTACAACTAAACATATACTAAGGCTACCAACATGATTTTTCATACTTCTGGGAATGAGTTGAAATGGATAAACAGCCCACAAAGGTATACATGTATGTCTATTATCCGTATGGCATGAAATCTAAAATTAGCGCTCACTATATTTACTTAACTACAGTCTGTCCATTTGGATAACAGAAGAGCCATTCAATACATATGAATCTGTGAGCATTTCATTTTTAGACTTATCTTCCCAGTTACATCAAGGTAAGCTCATAAATGTGTACCTGGGTATTGAAGAGCAAAAGAAAAGGAGGTCAGTGATGAAGCGGCAAGCAGTTCACAGCAACAGCAGTAGGCATTCAATCAACACCAGGACCAACAACGACAACAGCAGCAATAGAAGGAAAAAAAACAGTGGCCAAAACACAGCAACAAACAAACCAGACACCCAGCAACCAGTCCAAGACAGAAAATGCAATAAACCAATGCAAGACCCAATCCAAGCTTAGTAAAACAGTGTCTAGGAGCTTAAGAGTAACAGCAAAAGGGTCCCAACAGCCCTGTTTTAAATGAAACAGTGAGCCAGAGAAGAAGCACAATGTTTTCTTCCTTACTTTTCTCTCAAAATATCTCCCTCAAGTCTGTGTATGTATGTTTGTATATCAAATCTGTGTATGTTTCCGAATCCCCCTAAAAATCCAGTCCCAAGCCTATATATATAGCTTTTTTTAATCCAGCTCCTAATGGTGTCCCTAGCTAAACTAATACCCCTGCCCATTCCTATCTCTGCCCAGACCCTATTGCTCTCTGAACTCCCACTATCCATTGTCCATGTATGGGCCTTATTAGTTAAACAATAATCTCTGTCCAGACATGGCTAAGTGCCCTGCTGCGACAGCAGGTTCCACTGCTCAGCTTCATGTGCAGGGCATTAAAATATTCTAAATGCTAAACCTTAATTTCCTAATTAGCTAATTCAAATCCTAATTTCAGTTTCAGATCAATCAAACACCCAAATTCAATTCAAGGGTGCTAATCACTGTCCGGTATTTCAAACAAATCAAACCTATGCAATTAGACGACGACATTTAACAATCGACTCCATAGAGTAGCTAAACGCACGTAAGCAGAACAAAACATAATAATCGCTTGACCAGTGACTTTCTAGACCAAACAAGGGGTTTAGATTATTCGACGACGCTAATCGACACGAACATGTATTCTATAGCATACTCAATCAAAATAACAAAACATAAGCAGAAATCAACCAAATAAAAGGTTTTTTTGAGAGAGGAGAAATGACAGAAACAAAAGCGATAATAAAAAATGGCAACAACAAATGAAATTATACCGACCAAACAAATGAAAACTGAAAAGAGAAGCAAAGGGAATTACCTTAAACAGAAAACTCGTAAATCGGCCGACTTGGATTCGAAAGGAGTCGAGGTTGCGCATTTGAAGTCAAATAGACTTTAATTGAAATGTTTTCAAACGAAAACATTCCAATTAAAGTTTATTAACTTCAATTTCGTTTAGTTCGAATGAAATCCCTAGTTTCTTAATTCTAGGGTTCTTGAGGGCTCGATTTAGGGGTTAAGGGGTTAGGGCTTGATTCGAACCAGGCTAAGGCTGGTAGGGGTATGAGGGAGGTCATGGGAGTGTTCGGGGTGAGTTTGGAGCGGTTTGGCATGGTTTGAGTTCGACTCGAATCTTCAAATGAAGATTCGAGAATCTCCAGGTTGATTCGAAACAAACCATGCACATGGTTGAATAGGGGAGGTCGAGGCGAGTATATGGTGTAGATTTGGAGGTCATTGGCCTAGGTTGGGTTTGGACCCAAATCTTTGATTGAAGATTCGAGGGGCTCGGGCTTGATTCGAGACAAGCCATGCTCGGGGTCGGACTGAGGGAGTCACGGAGAGGCTGTGGTGTAAAAATGGTGGTGATTGGCCTGCCGGAACCACCGTGAGGCGATTTCCGGCAGGCGGAGGAAGGCGGAGGAGGGCGGCGTTACATTTGTCTGTGAGAGAGACGGGTGAAGGGCAGTGACGGCTAGGAGGGTTTGGGTGTTTGGGTATACTAAAATGAACGGACCAATCGGAGCCGTTGGATCAGATGATCTGAACGGCTCAGATCGATCAGGGGTGATAGAACGGGGTCGTTTCTTGGTGGAACGAGGCCGTTTGGTTTAGTGGGGGGTGGATCGGTTCAGTGGTTTGGGCCTTGTTATATTGAATTGGGTTTTGGCCCAATCTAATTTCCATATCTCTTCATTTCTTAAAACTAGACTCCATGTTGTATTATATATATATATATATATATATATATTAACTTTATATATATATATATATATATATATATATATATATATATATATTAACTTGTAACACAATTAATTTTTACTACAATTAACCTACATAATTAAATACCAAATCACACAATTGTATATTAAATGACACAAAGGCAATAAATACGATTTTATAATTTTTCTTTATTTAAGAAATTAAACACGGTTCAGTTAATTCCTAAACGCGCAATTAAACTCCGAAATGCGCGCGCGACACATATTTTTGTATTTTTTTTTAATTTTAAACAAATAAACATGCACAGAGAAATACAAACAATAAGTAAAAATAACAACAACGAAAAGGAAATCCACTAAATCACACACAACACAAAGCTATTTTACTTTTTGCATTTTTGGGAGTAATTCTCGTGCAGGGCAAAAATCACGTGCTCACAGCTGCCCCTCTTTGCGCGGAAACATGAAGAGTTTTTCGTGCAAAGATAAGTGAGCGGATACGAGCGATTTTTTGCCCGTTTGAGCACTCCGTATGAAGCATTTCTTGGAAAAGTTTGACCGAACCTCGCTTCAAAAGGTCTCCTACATATCCTGGGCTAAATAGGAATCAGGTCAATGTAGTTCGGGAAATTTTGGTAGCTGGGACTACCATGACTACTGTAATCTTGTTGTTACTGTTGTTGCTGCTGATGCCACTGCTTAACCGATCCCCTTATTACATCGTGCTAAACAAAAAATAAGAAGCTAGACTAAGTTACAGTATTGCAAATTCTTATCTATCTTTTCAGCTTGATCTTGTCATGTTCATTGCCATCCTGCTGTCTCTGATGTTTCTTCACATGCTTCTTCTCCTCTGACAATTGTTATTTCGGCCTATCTTGATTGCCGAACTTCGACCATTGGTCCCTCGTTGTGATCTTCGAACTATTTTCCTTTGAATTCTGAACCTATCTTTCTGATCCTTGTTTCCTTCCTTCTGATTATGAATTTGGATTCATGCTGGGGATTTCCGTTATACTCTACCGCTTTCCTCAACCAACTTCAAAAATAAATCGCCACTCCATTCTTCAGGTGGGCTCCCTGATTTCAATTATAACTTCAAAATAAAGTCGCCACTCCATTCTTCAGGCGGGCTTCCTGACTTCAACTACAACTTCAGAATAAATCGCCATCCATTCTTCAGGCGGGCTCCCTGACTTCAACTACAACTTCAAAATAACATCGCCACTCCAATCTTCAGGCGGGCCCCCTGACTTCAACTACAACTTCAAAATAAATCGCCACTCCATTCTTCAGGCGGGCTCCCAGACTTCGACTATAACTTCAAAATAAATCGCCACTCCATTCTCCAGGCGGGCTCCCTGACTTCAACTACAACTTCAAAACTAAATCGCCACTCCATTCTCCAGGCGGGCTCCCTAACTTCAACTACAATCTTCAAAATAAATCGCCACTCCATTCTTCGAGCGGGCTCCCCGACTTCAACTATAACTCCAAAATAAATCGCCACTCCATTCTTCGGGCGGGCTTCCGACTTCAACTACATCTTCAAAACTAAATCGCCACTCCATTCTTCGAGCGGGCTTCCCGACTTCAACTACATCTTCAAAACTAAATCGCCACTCCATTCTTCAAGCGGGCTTCCTGACTTCAACTACATCTTCAAAACTAAATCGCCACTCCATTCTTCAGGCGGGCTTCCTGACTTCAACTACATCTTCAAAACTAATTTCATCCTATCCTGATCGCCTTCCTTTGCTTTTTGTACCATTTTCTTCTTCCTCCATTGCCTCTTGGGCCACTCTTTTCTTCTGAATTACCTCGTCTCGGAACTGCTTTCCCTCTGGGTCGTGATACTTTTCCTTTGGCTGCTGGAGATATCTTTGAAGCGGTTTACTCACCTGCTGGTGATGATGCTGCTGGGGAAGTATTCTTATTTCCTTCACCCCTCATTCTCTCTCGGACTCGCCGGGGGTTGAAACGTCATTAACTAAAGATTACCCTGGCGGGGGATCCCTTTTCTTCTTCCTTCTTCTCAGACCTCCTCTGGGACTTACGCTTTGGCCTCCTTGAAAAGCTTATGGGATATAATGCTGTTGGGGGAATCTCAGAGTTGGTGTTTCATTTTCCAACGACTGCTGGGGATGATACCAGGCTCGAAGATCACCCATCGTGTTGTCTGGCCTCCCTCCACACTATTCTGCTCGGAACGGGCATTTCCCGAATTCTCGTGTTGTTTTCTATCCTTATCCATTGGGTGTTTTGCTTTCAAGAAAATTTTCGCAATCGGAGAAAATTTTCTGCCCCAGTTTGCTGACCTTCTACGTGGCACGCTTTTCTGCCGACGAACCCTATTCTCCTGCTTTAAATCAAAGAAAAATTGTTAGTTTCAAAACGCAGTGAGTCGTCGTGCCACTCTTGTTGGGGGCCATTTTCCTTTTCTCTTTCAGCTGCTCGGTCTCCCTCGAGCCTTTGGGGACGACGTTGACACTTGCTGGGGATGATGCTCTTTCCACAGATGGTTTCTCATCTCTCCCTTTTATTCCAACCGTTGGTTTGATCCGACCCTTTTTAGCCGGTGATCTGTCGTGAGAAATCATCTTCCGGACGTGCCATATGTGTCCATCATACTCCATAACTCCTGTGAACCTTCCAATCAACCTGTCGTTCCAATCTTAATATCGGAACGACTTCTGCCTTATTGCTTCGTTCCACGCTTATTCATTTCATTATACCGCTTTGGGAGACTTGGTAGTAAGCTTTGAAAAATCAATTTTCGAAAACAAAAGAAAAGAAAAAGAATGCTGATCGCAAATGACAAAAGAGAGGGAAAACTTTTCTGAACTCAAAAATAGGAAAAACTTATCTGAAGGTGTGACTGATCCAATGGTTATGCCGCGCCTTTGAGATTAATCTGTCCAGTCTATTCATGTCAATCACTTTTTGATGGCCGCGCTTTGCTAGGAGTAAACGAATGTCCAAACCTTGTCTCATGCAGACACCTTGTAACCATCTCGCCTTGTCACCTCATAGTGCCCTTCGAAGGGTTTTCACTAATGAGATTCTCTCATTTCTCTCTATCTCCCGTCGCCTTAGGGTGCCCGTAGAGGTTTTCACCGTAAGACTCTCTCATTTTATTTCTCTCAACTTTCTTCACCTTAAGGTGCCCGCGAGGGTTTTCACCGTTAAGACTCTCTCATTTTCGCTTTCTTTCCCTGCGGTGGGCTGGGGTATTGTCCATAGAATTTCCTCTAAGGGGCCATCCCTCTTCAGCTTGTAAGTCCTAAATTCAGTCGAGGATTGAAGTGTCATTCGTAGTTTCACTCGCATGACTTGGCATTTCTCACATACTGATCGAGAGGTCTTTTTGGTTTTTAATGTGGTTTCTGCGCGGGAGGCTAAAGAAAAAGGGGTTCAACCTCAACGGTTAGCTCATTACAACTTTCGGAATCGACACTATCTTTCAAACGAAACAATGACTTCTGCCCCAGTTTTGTTGCTTGGGGAATCTTTGATTTTTATTTTATTATGACCGAGCCGTGTGGCGCCTACGTATCCTTCTTGAGGAATCAGGTCGAACGTAGTTCACTTTTTCTTGTGTCTTTTCTTTGTTTCTTTCTTATATTTTGTTACACATCTTCTTTGGTGATTCCGAAAGAGGGTATATGAAAGAATTAATAAAGCTCAAAGGGGAAAACAAAGGTTAAAGTGTTTGTGTAGTAGAAAAATTGCCTCTGTCATTTCATTCTCCGAAAAATGCCAAAATACACACAAACGAAACCAATCGTTGACAAATACATTAAAGAATTACACATAATATCTCTTGACTGCATCGGAATTGATAGCCATATCAGTGCATCTTCCCTCAATATCAGTTAGACATAGCGCGCCATTGGATAATACCCTAGTCACAACAAACGGTCCCTGCCAATTTGGAGCGAACTTGCCTTTTGCTTCGGCCTGATGTGGTAGAACTCTCTTCAACACATGTTGTCCCACTTCAAATTTCCTGGGACGTACCTTCTTGTTATATGCTCTTGCCATTCTCTTTTGATACAATTGGCCATGACATACTGCTGTCAATCTCTTTTCATCGATCAAGCTCAATTGCTCTAATCGGGTTTTGACCCACTCATCATCGTCAATCTCGGCTTCAGCGACAATTCGGAGGGATGGAATTTCAACTTCTGCGGGTATTACTGCTTCAGTCCCGTACACCAACAAGTAAGGAGTTGCACCTACCGAAATCCGGACGGTAGTGCGATAACCCAACAGTGCAAATGGTAACTTTTCATGCCATTGCTTAGACCCTTCTACCATCTTCCTCAATATCTTCTTTATATTCTTGTTTGTTGCCTCAACCGCACCATTTGCTTTGGGACGATATGGTGTGGAATTTCGGTGTGTAATCTTGAACTGTTGGCAGACTTCCTTCATCAATCCGCTGTTAAGATTGGCACCGTTATCTGTGATGATTATCTTTGGAATTCCAAACCTGCAGATGATGTGGGAATGTACGAAGTCTACCACCGCCTTCTTGGTTACTGATTTGAAGGTTTTGGCCTCCACCCACTTGGTAAAATAGTCGATCGTTACCAGAATGAACCTATGACCATTGGAAGCCGCAGGTTCTATAGGTCCAATAACATCCATACCCCACGCAACAAACGGCCATGGTGCCGACATTGTATGCAATTCGGTCGGTGGAGAATGAATCAAATCTCCGTGTATCTGACACCGATGGCATCTTCGCACGAAACTTATACAATCACGCTCCATAGTGAGCCAGTAATATCCTGCTCGAAGAATCTTCTTTGCCAATACATACCCGCTCATGTGTGGTCCACAAACTCCGGAGTGTATATCCGTCATCACTGTTGTGGCTTGACTCGCATCTATACATCTTAACAATCCCAAATCTGGGGTTCTTTTGTACAATACCCCTCCACTAAGGAAAAATTCGTTCGCCAACCGCCGAATAGCCCTCTTTTGATCTCCGGTTGCTTGCTCTGGGTATATTCTTAACCTGAGGTACTCTTTGACATCATGAAACCATGGCTCACCATCCATCTCTTCTTCTATCATATTACAATAAGCATGTTGATTCCGAACCTGAATATGTAACGGATCGACACGAACCTTGTCCGGGTGATGTAGCATTGATGCCAAAGTAGCCAGAGCATCGGCAACCTCATTATGCATCCTTGGGATATGTCTGAATTCTACCGACAGATCATGCAAACACTGACGATACGGGATAAGCTTTAAATCCCTGGTTTCCCATTCTCCCTGAATCTGGTGTACCAGAAGGTCCGAGTCCCCCAAGACCAAGACGTCCTGTACATCCATGTCCACCGCTAATTGCAACCCCAAGATACATGCCTCGTACTCAGCCATATTATTGGTACAATGAAAACGCAGTTGAGCAGTAACAGGATAGTGATGTCCTGTTTCAGAGATGAGCACAGCCCCTACTCCGACTCCTTTTGCGTTTGCCGCTCCGTCGAAGAAAAGCTTCCACCCTGGATCCTCGGTTAATTCCAACCCATCAATTTGTAGTACTTCTTCGTCCGGAAAATACGTCCTCAGAGGTTCGTATCCGTCATCAACAGGATTCTCGGCTAAGTGATCGGCTAGGGCTTGAGCTTTCATAGCCGTCCTTGTCACGTATATGATGTCGAACTCTGTAAGTAATATTTGCCATTTTGCCAACCTCCCTGTAGGCATAGGTTTCTGGAAAATATACTTCAACGGATCCAAACGCGAAATGAGGTAAGTGGTGTAAGAAGACAAATAATGTTTTAACTTTTGGGCTACCCAAGTCAAAGCGCAACATGTCTTTTCTAGATGAGTGTACTTGACCTCGTGGACCGTGAATTTCTTACTGAGGTAGTAAATGGCCCGTTCCTTCCTGCCAGTAGGATCATGCTGCCCCAGTACGCAGCCGAACGAATTCTCCAAAACCGTCAGATAAAGAATCAGGGGTCTACCCGGTTCAGGCGGAACTAGTACGGGTGGGTTTGACAGATACCCTTTGATTTGGTCGAACGCTTCCTGACATTCTGTCGTCCATTCTATCGCCGCGTCTTTCTTCAACAGACGGAATATGGGCTCACAGGTTGCTGTAAGCTGAGCAATAAACCTGCTGATGTAATTCAGCCTTCCCAACAGACTCATTACCTCTGTTTTATTCTTCGGCGGAGGTAGCTCCTGAATGGACTTGATTTCGGATGGATCCAACTCAATGCCCCGTCGGCTGACGATGAACCCTAGCAACTTTCCTGATGGAACTCCGAATGCGCATTTGGCTGGATTGAGCTTGATGTCATATCTTTGAAGTCTTTGAAAGAACTTCCTGAGGTCGGCAACGTGGTCTTCTCGATGTCTAGATTTTATGATCACATCATCCACGTACACTTCAATTTCCTTGTGTATCATGTCATGGAATACCGTAGTCATCGCCCTCATGTATGTTGTCCCTGCATTCTTCAAACCAAACGGCATCACCCGGTAGCAATAAGTCCCCCACAGTGTGATAAAAGCCGTCTTTTCTGCGTCCTCTTCATCCATCAAGATCTGATGATATCCCGCATAACAGTCCATAAAGGATCCGATTTCACGTCCAGCGCAATTATCAATCGGGATATGGATATTGGGAAGCGGGAAATTATCCTTAGGACTTGCCTTGTTGAGATTGCGGTAGTCCACGCATACTTTGATCTTTCCGTCTTTCTTTGGCACCGGTACTACGTTAGCCAACCATTCAGGGTATCGAGTGACACGAATGACTTTCGCCTGCAACTGCTTGGTTACTTCCTCTTTGATCTTTACACTCATCTCCGTCTTGAATTTCTGTAGTTTTTGCTTGACGGGAGGATATGCCGGATCAGTGGGTAATTTATGAACCACTAGATCAGTGCTGAGTCCTGGCATGTCGTCGTACGACCATGCGAAAATGTCTTTAAACTCCATGAGTGTTTTGATCAATTCCTCTCTCGGGTTGGGTTCAATATGGACACTTATTCTGGTTTCTTTGACGTCATCTGTGTTCCCCAGATTAACAGCCTCAGTATCATTTAAATTTGGTTTGGGTTTTTCCTCGAAGTGACTTAATTCTCCACCGATTTCTTCTACGGCTTCATCATCGCCGTATTCCGATTCACTCTCATCACTTCTTATTTCATGTGTTATTATTTCCAAACCCGATTGACTTTCTAGACTGGGTTGATTAATCTTTAAGCACGCCATATCATTAAGATCAGTTGAAAGAAGGCTGTTCAGAAAAGCAAAAAGAAGGAAAATAAACAAAATTAGACACGAAGGGAACAAAATTTCATTAATGGGAACAGTACAAGGAAAAACAAACTTGCAAACTCAAATCGAAATGAACTAAAACAAACGGATTTTACTCCGGGGACAACCCCCAACACAAAATTTCGAAAGAACACAATCCAAAACAAACTACCAAGACTCCTTCCGGACAGGGAGAGGAGTAGCCTTCCAATTATTCAATTTTGCTTTCGATCCCACAAACTGTATCTCGGCATGGCTGGATCCTTCGCCATCCTCGAGCATGCATACATCCGCAAATAGGTCCTCGAACTTTCTTAAGAACTCTTCGCCTGGCCTAACCATAGGACTGGGGACCTTTGTCGTCGGATGTCCTCTTACTCCGGACCTGACAAAAGATCGGGAAAGGCGTGGAACAGGCCTCGGGAGCACCCATGTCTTCTGCTTATTCCTCTTGGCTCGCTGGATGTCCTCTGATGTTGGCTTGAATCCCAAGCCGAAGGTTCCCACGTTTTCGACCACAGATACCGGTTGTATGATTCCTTGCAGAGATGCACCTAGACCTTTGTCGGGTATGAAACCGTGTCTCAACATTTCATGAGCCACCATGACGTCTGCGGTAATTATTCTGTCATTGGGAATGCACTCCCCTTCTGGAACTCGGTTGGCGGATACCACATCGCAAATCTGGTATACCCATGGCCCAACATCTTCTTCCGTCTCAACAAAGGGGACGATGGTGCCTGGTTGTAGATCATTCTCTCCATGGACGACGATCTCCTGCTGGTCCCACTCAAACTTGACGAGTTGGTGTAGGCTGGATGGAATTGCCCTTGCGGCATGGATCCACGGTCGCCCTATCAGAAGGTTATATGACACTACCATGTCTAGCACCTGGAATTCCATGGTGAACTCCACTGGCCCAATTGTCAAGATTAACACTATGTCCCCGACCGACGCCTTGCCTCCTCCATCAAACCCTCGAACACATATGCTGTTCTTGCGTATCCTGCCGATGTCCACTTTCAACTTGTCCAGTGTAGAGAGAGGACAAATGTTAGCACTGGACCCATTATCGACAAGGACTTTGGTAACCACCGACTCCTCACACTTTACCGTAAGATATAAAGCCTTGTTGTGCTCGGTGCCTTCCTCGGGCAATTCATCGTCGGTGAAGGTGATCCGATTCGCTTCGAAGATCCTATTGGTGATCTTCTTAATATGTGTAAATTCAAGGTAACGGGGTGGTAATTCCCGTAATGACGGGCCGGGTCGTTACACAGCAAGGATAGCAATGAGATTTGCGCCGAAGTCTTCTTCAGATGTTCTAGGACAGAATAATCATGTAGCTTCATCTTTTTCAGGAATTGTTCTGCCTCTTCGTCAGTTACCGGCTTTTTCAATGTTGCCGGAGTGATCTTCCTCAATTCCGCAGGGGCAAAACATCTCCCCGAGCGGGTCAAACCTTGCGCTTCGCAAACTTCCTCTTTCACTTCCTTTCCTTTATAGGTTGTCGTGATCCGATCATAATTCCATGGAATAGCTCTGCTATCAGTTATTGGCAACTGTATTGCTGGCTTGATAATGAAAGGATCCATTCGAACACCTGCTACCGTCAAGACGGGTTTGGTTGCTACCCCTGGTACAACTATTTTTGCTTCCCCCGGCCTCACCGGTACTTCGTTCACACTTCCCCTTTCTGCTTCCAACCCCCTTTGTACGTCCTTCTTGCAAATGGGTGACTTATCAAGGCTCGGCCCTTTTCTCATTCCTACCCCACTAGACTTGATCATCATTACAGTCTGAGAGGTTTTCTCCTTTCCTTCTTCTACCCGTACCAACTCGATCATGTTGGTCTCATGATGAGTTGGAAGTGGATTTTGGTTGATGTTGGGCTCTGTTGGAGTCTGGACCTCAATCCTGCGAGTGTCGATGAGCTCCTGGATGGCTGTTTTCAACCTCCAACACCTTTCCGTGTCGTGTCCCGGACATCCTGAGCAGTATGCGCAATTTACTGAATGGTCCAGATTCTTTGGAAGAGGGTTTGGTAGCTTAGCTTCAACCGGATTCAGCAACCCTACTTGCTTCAAATGGTGGAACAGACTGGTGTAGGACTCCCCCAAGGGAGTGAAAGTCTTTGGCCTTGGTGCCCTGTCGCCTTTGAATGCTTGGTTCGGGCGAAAGCCCGCACCCGTGGGATTTCTATAGGCTCTTGGGGGTGGGTAATTGTTCTGTGGGTTTGGTGCACGCCATGGTGCCTGGACGGGAGGTGCTGAATATGACTGAGTGTGATGGACTGTAAAATGGGGATCAGGTGCTGGATAGTAATGTTGCGGGTGGTTGTATGGATTGTGGAAGTAATTTTGGTGGTGAGGCTATGGCGGGTTATACTGGGGCGCGGGGCCTCTGTTTCTGAACCATGTTCCGGACTCGACTGTCGTGACTTCTTCTTTCCTCTTTTTCCCAAGCACTCCTCCGGCACAACTTTGAATAGCTTGGGTGGTGGCTTTCAACGCTGAATAGCTCATGATCTTGTTGGCTTTCAAGCCTTCCTCGATCATAGCTCCCATCTTTATCACCTCAGTGAATGACTTACCCACGGACGTCACCAGATGTCCGAAATAGGTTGGCTCTAGTATCTGCAAGAAGTAATCCACCATGTCGTTCTCTCTCATAGGCGGATCTACCCTTGCTGCATGTTCCCTCCAGCGGAAACCAAATTCCCTGAAACTTTCGGCGGGTTTCTTTTCTATCTTTAGCAATGATAAGCGGTCTGGGACTATTTCAAGATTGTACTAGAACTGGCCAATGAATGCTTGAGCCAAGTCATCCCAAGTAAACCACCTGCTAGGATCCTGCCTAGTGTACCACTCCAGGGCAGATCCTCCCAAACTCTGACCGAAGTAAGCTATCAGAATCTCGTCTCGTCCGCCGGCTCCTCGCATTTTACTACAAAACCCTCGAAGATGGGCCACCGGATCACCATGCCCCTCGTATAAGTCAAACTTGGGCATTTTGAACCCGGCTGGCAACTGGACATCTGGGAATGGACACAGATCCTTGTAAGCGACACTGAACTGGTTGCCCAAACCGTGTATATTCCTGAAGGACTGCTCCAGGCTTTTAACTTTTCTAATAACTTCCTCATGTTCTGAACTTTGGAAGTGCTTTTCCGGTTCTACCGGGTTATCCCAGTGAGGGGTGTGTGTATACGGTTTAGGAGCCCTAAAAGTAGGCTCGGGGGGATAGTAAGAATTGTCATAGATTTGAACATGCGGCTCACCGGACGACTTTTATAGAGTGGCAGGTGGGGGTGCCACAAAAACAGGGGTGGTCGGAGGAGGATTTTGTTTGGTTGGTGGGATTTGGGTGACATAAGGGTTTTCCCCTTGATAGTATGGATAGAGTGGGGCGCTTGTCGAAGGGTCAAGGGGTGGATGTTCTGGAGCTGATGCGAGAGTAGGGCGGTTTGGTGAAGGCTGTCCCCTAGCCCAGGCTAGGTGCATCTCTGTTATCTGCTATTTCAACCGATCTACCTCTTCTTTCATGATCTGTATCTCTGATTTCTCTTCCTCGAGACTTTTACCGGAACTAGACATGCTTGCTGTAATTGGCCCCTTAGATCTAGTACGGTAATGGTGGCTGGCCAGTATATTCTGTCAAACCAACTGCTAAACTTTTCTGGCAATGCAACAAACTCGTTAGTTTACCGAGTTTAACAGATATCTTATAGCACGTTGGATGCAATGCACCTAACCAAATAACCTTTTCTATATGTACTCATAACATGCGTCATTCCGGCCTTTCTTTTTTTTTTTTTTCTTCTTTTTCTTCTTTTTCTTTTCTCTTTTTCAACTATCCTTGAAAGCCTTATTGTTATTAACCTTCGTATTCTTTTCCTTTCTTTTTAGTGGTGGTCGAATCTTATGTGGATTGCCTACGTATCACGTCCCCACGTGAATCAGACCGAGCGTAGTTCTGGTAACAAGATTGTGGCAAAATTCAGTAACTTTTATATTAAATAAAACCTTAAAGTTACAAAGCATGTCTTACAACAATCAGCAAAAAGAAATGCTTGACTCGAAAAAGTAAAATAAAATACCAACTAGCTTGACCCAATATTTCAAAAATACATTTTTAATCAAAAATCTAATGCTCTAAAATTCCTGGGGGCCCGCGAGGCATCATTCGGCCTTTTCGCGGGCCTTGGTGTGAGGTCCTTGTGTAGTCCCCTTAATTCCCTCATAATCTGATGAACATAGCCCATAACTGAAGCAAAAAGGTTGGTGCGGGGCATTTGTTCACAAGCTAGGCACTTCATGGTGACATAATGCCCGATTTCTCCAATTCTGTCCTTGATCATGTTCCTTTCTCTGAGTAGCCGTTCTATCTGCTGGTTTTTCGCCCCTAATCTTTGAGCATTTTTGGTGACTTGGTCTAAGAGCCTATCCACTTGTTCTTGCAATCGGGCCATCAAATCGTGGCAACGGTCGAGGTCTGCTCTGGCATCTCGGGCTTGCTTGAAAACCCGCTCCCCGAGGATAACATTTGCTTCCCTTAGACTAGTGATGATCTCAGTGTAATCTTCTTCCACCCGTTGTAGGTGAAGTGCATGTTGATGTGCCTCCTTTCTCCAGCTAGCACGGATCCTCATTGTTTGGGCTTTCGACTCTTCCAATTCTCTTTGGACATCGGCAACTTGGCTTCTCAAACCCTTTATCAATTTTTCGTCTGCTCGACTCCTCAATTGTCTGTCAGCATCCCTTTTCATTTGCTGGATTTGAGCTCTCAAAAAGTCATTTTCTTGTGCCAAATTCTTTTTATCTCCTTCGTTGGCGGCGGCTTGCATATCCATTTCAAATTGGAGCTCCTGGGTCCGTTGCTCTATTCTGCTAATCTTTGTTCTATAAGCTTCTTCTCTGGCCAACCAGTCCCATTGTTCTTGTGACGCTCCAGCAAACTCCCTGAGGTGGGGCCTTTTTGTGGGCCTTTGATGCTCCAGATCTCTGCTATACCATGCAGGGTACTCCGACGATACTTCACCCCGGGCTCGATCTCGCACCCGAGTGTCTATCTTTAATGTTTGACATTCACTCCAAATCTTTCGGACCAACGCTTCAGGGAACTGTCCTCCCGGTCCAATTTCAACCACATGTGGGCTGAGGTCTTCTTCTTTTGGGATTATTTGGCATCGTCCCAACTGTCTCAATACTCGACCTGGTGCGTAGGGCTGGATGCTGTTAGGCCCATTAGCAACAAATATGATTCCGTGGCCGATGCATATATGACTTCTTCCACGGGTAGCCAGCCAAATGCCCATTCTATTTTGCTGGCTGGAATCAAGCGCAAAAGTCGTATCCATCCGCTAATTCCCTCTGGCAGATCATGTCCCTCGACCCTTGTAGGGAATTCTTCTATACAGGTTTTCTCCGATAAACTATACCTCATAAACTGCGGGCGACGACATAAGTGATCGATCATCCACATTTGGAGCGATACATTGCAAGCTTCAAAGAAGACCCCTCCAGCTTTGCAAATAGTGAGTGCACGAGAGATATCTGATATTATCATGGGAGCCAAAGTACTATTGTCTTGTTTCATCAGAGTGCTGACGACCCCTGCCACTTGTATGTTGATATTCCCGTCTTTTCTGGGAAATATTAATGAACCCAGGAAAGCTATCATGAAGGCGATGCGTCTATGCTCTTCCCATTTTAACTGGTTTTGTCCGCTGCAGATTTTGCTTTTGTGTTTGCTGAAACCCCCGTAATGACCATATTTATCATATAGAAATGCTAAAGTGCAGAACCCTTCTGATAAGTCTGGGTTGTGTACAGTTCTGCGGATTTTCACAGTATCCAAAAACCTATGTACTGTCACTACCCTCGGTGCAATGAGATATTGTTCTCTCATAGGGACTTTTGGTCTTCCGATATACCCGGCCAATTCTTCTAATGTTGGTGTGAGTTCAATGTCTGAAAAGTGGAACACATTGTGTGCCGGATCCCAGAATGAGATCAAGTCTCGTATGATGTCTCCTCTCGGGGGAATATTTAATAGCCCCACTAGGTCTCCCAGGTACAGCTTAACTGTGTCTTGTCCTTGCTCTCCCAAGTCGCTCCACCACCTATGCAAACTTAAGGGGACCTTGTTTATGATAGCTTCGGTTGTATTCTGACTCGTGCTCATTCTGCACATTTATTAAGGTAATTTTTAGATGAAAGAGAAATCTTTATTTGACCCAAACAAAACTATCTTTTTCTTAAAAAAAACGAAACGGGCCACAGGAATTGACTGGTCGAAATATTAAGACTGATGAAAAGGTGGTCGTTGAAAACTTATTTTGAGATAAAGAGAAGTTGGACCCGTTAAAGGCTGCCTACGTATCTCACACCTGGTGAGAATCAAACCCGCGTAGTTCGGTCCGTCAAAACAACTATTTTAAAGAAAACACATTTTGTCAAGAAAACCATTTCGTTGGCAAAGTCAACCTTCCGTCGTTTTTTATCGGCCAACTAAATTTATTGACTTGTTGGTAAAACACATTTTTTTTTGTATTTTCTGAAAAATATTTATTTCCCCATACTATTTCCTTTTGTTTTCTTTTTTTTCGTTTTTCTTCCGTATTTAAAAGCCGGTCAGCATGCCAGTCTAAATAAATGCTTACAACAAATATGATATAGCAAGATGGTCTTTTCATTTCGGGTTGCCTGTCCTAGACGGACCCAACCCCTGTGTTGAGTCCCCTAAGTCATATATGATGCAAATAAACGTCCTAAATCCTGATGTTTCCGATGGTACTAGACCGTGTACCCGAGAAGACAACTCGAATTTGAGGAGGGAGCTACGTACCGAGGACCCGCGGGATCGTTCGGCTTTGTAACTTATCCTGCCTCTTTTCTTATTTTGGTATTGATACTAACAGAAAGGGGAGTCTCAACCAGTAAGCACATCCCCGGGGGTAAGAAGAGAAGGGTTTTCGGCACAGTTTTATATACAGTTCACGCAATATCAAAGCGGTAAACATATAGCAGTTTGTATATAGAGTGCAACTAGTATCAAAGCGGTAGACATGTAGCACATTAATTAAACATATAATAAAATCAGATATAAGCAAAAACGGCAATTTAACTGAGCTCGAATTCTTAAACCCTGAACCGAAGTTCCGGGTTACTTGTCCCCAGCAGAGTCGCCAGAGCTGTCACACCTCCTTTTCCTGCACCCGCGAAGGCGCGAAGGAGTTTTTCCAATTAAAGGACAATCGAGACGGGATCCATTTAATTAATTCAGAGTCGCCACTTGGGAAAATAATGGTGTCCCAAGTCACCGGTTTGATCCCGAACCGAGGAAATTTATGACTCTATAATATAGTCTGCGAAACTAGAAACCTGGATAAGGAATTCTGTTAACCCGGGAGAAGGTGTTAGGCACTCCCGAATTCCGTGGTTTTAGCACGGTCGCTCAACTGCAAATTTTGTTTCTATCTGATTTCTTTATATATGTTATTTGTGTGCTCTTATATTCCGCTTAAATTCTTAGAAGAATTGCAACGTCACGAAAACACATTTCGAGCCGCACCGCAACCAGTACGCCTGCGACTTTAGTGTATTTCAGTTTCGCCGAGAATAAGATTTGGGTCACATAAATGCGCACCCATAATTAGGAAAGTATTTTATTTACAAATCGTGCCTAAAGAGTCTATCGTGTTGTTAACTTTGTGAAGGACCGTGAAATTCGATAAACGGCCTTCCCGAATCTACATTTGTTGCAATTAATTGAAGACCCCGTGTGTTTTGTTTTCTAATGGGGCTCATTTCACTTTTTACCTGAAGGTCAACCCATAGATACTACATTCATACATGTTTCATCCCTAATCATAAATTGAGAGTGAAATCTAGTGACTAATTGTTGTTTAAGCATTATTTGGTTAAATCTTATATTTGAACTTCTCCTTTCTAGCCACTTTGATTTCTGTCAATGACTCGTGCGAATCAATTAAACTAATAAAATTTTATAATGTCAAATGTGTGGTTACTTACACTAACGCTTTAGTAGAATTTTCAGAGTGACTGGTATCAATTATCCCTTTAAACTACTTATCCTAATTTAATTAACAATGTGAAATTCGAATTTCAAGTTCAAGTCCAGATCCAAGCAAGAAAGGGTAAACCTCTTAATTCTCACCATTGCCTAACTCGGAAGCCCAAGCTCATGCTATGTCAACATATATATATATACCAAAATCCTTAAATTGAACCCAATTGCCGACAAGTGGACCTAGTTTTTGTTTTAACAACTACCGAGCTTCACATTGCCAAAACAGACCCAGTTACTCATGCGGAGCACTCGAGCCCACAAAGAAAGGAGAAAACTGGGCTCACTTGAAGCCCAAAAAAGGCAAGTGACGAAACTGTATTTTTCTGAAGCAATTAGGCCACACGCTATAGTCCAATTGCATGATTCAACCTATTATTGATTGTTAATTACATTGCTTCAAGGAGTTCCAGAAAATTTAAACGAGAACCGATTATCTTTAAGGAAATACAAAATGCATCCTAATGTCAATGCACGCCCCATGATGAAATATAATCCTACAGTAACTCATTCACATTCACCTGGTGATTTAAAATTCCATACCATTCCTCACTTTCAACTACATGGCACAACATGATTTCCAAATAGCAGAAAACACTTTCTACCATAAATTTTGTCCTACAACTAAACATATACTAAGGCTACCAACATGATTTTTCATACTTCTGGGAATGAGTTGAAATGGATAAACAGCCCACAAAGGTATACATGTATGTCTATTATCCGTATGGCATGAAATCTAAAATTAGCGCTCACTATATTTACTTAACTACAGTCTGTCCATTTGGATAACAGAAGAGCCATTCAATATATATGAATCTGTGAGCATTTCATTTTTAGACTTCTCTTCCCAGTTACATCAAGGTAAGCTCATAAATGTGTACCTGGGTATTGAAGGGCAAATGAAAAGGAGGTCAGTGATGAAGCGGCAAGCAGTTCACAGCAACAGCAGTAGGCATTCAACCAACACCAGGACCAACAACGACAACAGCAGCAATAGAAGGAAAAAAAACAGTGGCCAAAACACAGCAACAAACAAACCAGACGCACAGCAACCAGTCCAAGACAGAAAATGCAATAAACCAATGCAAGACCCAATCCAAGCTTAGTAAAACAGTGTCTAGGAGCTTAAGAGTAACACCAAAAGGGTCCCAACAGCCCTGTTTTAAATGAAACAGTGAGCCAGAGAAGAAGCACAATGTTTTCTTCCTTACTTTTCTCTCAAAATATCTCCCTCAAGTCTGTGTATGTATGTTTGTATATCAAATCTGTGTATGTTTCCGAATCCCCCTAAAAATCCAGTCCCAAGCCTATATATATAGCTTTTTTTAATCCAGCTCCTAATGGTGTCCCTAACTAAACTAATACCCCTGCCCATTCCTATCTCTGCCCAGACCCTATTGCTCTCTGAACTCCCACTATCCATTGTCCATGTATGGGCCTTATTAGTTAAACAATAATCTCTGTCCAGACATGGCTAAGTGCCCTGCTGCGACAGCAGGTTCCACTGCTCAGCTTCATGTGCAGGGCATTAAAATATTCTAAATGCTAAACCTTAATTTCCTAATTAGCTAATTCAAATCCTAATTTCAGTTTCAGATCAATCAAACACCCCAATTCAATTCAAGGGTGCTAATCACTGTCCGGTATTTCAAACAAATCAAACCTATGCAATTAGACGACGACATTTAACAATCGACTCCATAGAGTAGCTAAACGCACGTAAGCAGAACAAAACATAATAATCGCTTGACCAGTGACTTTCTAGACCAAACAAGGGGTTTAGATTATTCGACGACGCTAATCGACGCGAACATGTATTCTATAGCATACTCAATCAAAATAACAAAACATAAGCAGAAATCAACCAAATAAAAGGTTTTTTTTTAGAGAGGAGAAATGACAGAAACAAAAGCGATAATAAAAAATGGCAACAACAAACGAAATTATATCGACCAAACAAATGAAAACTGAAAAGAGAAGCAAAGGGAATTACCTTAAACAGAAAACTCGTAAATCGCCCGACTTGGATTCGAAAGGAGTCGAGGTTGCGCATTTGAAGTCAAATAGACTTTAATTGAAATGTTTTCAAACGAAAACATTCCAATTAAAGTTTATTAACTTCAATTTCTTTTAGTTCAAATGAAATCCCTAGTTTCTTAATTCTAGGGTTCTTGAGGGCTCGATTTGGGGGTTAAGGGGTTAGGGCTTAATTCGAACCAGGCTAAGGCTGGTAGGGGTATGAGGGAGGTCATGGTAGTGTTCGGGGTGAGTTTGGAGCGGTTTGGCATGGTTTGAGTTCGACTCGAATCTTCAAATGAAGATTTGAGAATCTCCAGGTTGATTCGAAACAAACCATGCACATGGTTGAATAGGGGAGGTCGAGGCGAGTATATGGTGTAGATTTGGAGGTCATTGGCCTAGGTTGGGTTTGGACCCAAATTTTTGATTGAAGATTCGAGGGGCTCGGGCTTGATTCGAGACAAGCCATGCTCGGGGTCGGACTGAGGGAGTCACGGAGAGGCTGTGGTGTAAAAATGGTGGTGATTGGCCTGCCGGAACCGCCGTGAGGCGATTTCCGGCAGGCGGAGGAAGGCGGAGGAGGACGGCGTTACATTTGTCTGTGAGAGAGACGGGTGAATGGCAGTGACGGCTAGGAGGGTTTGGGTGTTTGGGTATACTAAAATGAACGGATCAATCGGAGCCGTTGGATCAGATGATCTGAACGGCTCAGATCGATCAGGGGTGATAGAACGGGGTCGTTTCTTGGTGGAACGAGGCCGTTTGGTTTAGTGGGGGGGTGGATCGGTTCAGTGGTTTGGGCCTTGTTATATTGAATTGGGTTTTGGCCCAATCTAATTTCCATATCTTAAAACTTCTTAAAACTAGACTCCATGTTGTATATATATATATATATATATATATATATATATATATATATATATATATATATATATATATATATATATATATATATATATATATTAACTTGTAACACAATTAATTTTTACTACAATTAACCTACATAATTAAATACCAAATCACACAATTGTATATTAAATGACACAAAGGCAATAAATACGATTTTATAATTTTTCTTTCTTTAAGAAATTAAACACGGTTCAGTTAATTCCTAAACGCGCAATTAAACTCCGAAATGCGCGCGCGACACATATTTTTGTATTTTTTATTAATTTTAAACAAATAAACATGCACAGAGAAATACAAACAATAAGTAAAAATAACAACAACAAAAAGGAAATCCACTAAATCACACACAACACAAAGCTATTTTATTTTTTGCATTTTTGGGAGTAATTCTCGTGCAGGGCAAAAATCACATGCTCACAATAGTGATGGTAGTTAGGGTATGTAGAGGGTGCATTCAATGTGGGTGGTTCACGATTGGGGTTAGCCGGAGGGATGTATGTGGGATTGGCAGGGTAAGTTGGCAAGGGTTGACCCCTTGACCAAGCCTGATACATTTCGGCCATCTGTTGTTTTAATTTGTACATCTCTTCCTTCGTCCCCGTTACATCCACAATTTCTTCCTCTTGAACGGGATCCATGACAGTTGCCTCAACTTCTTGCGACACAGCTTTTGTCATTTTCTTATATCTCGTGTTGTAAGGGTGAGTAGCCAGAATGCCAGTTGCCACAAAAATCTGAAGCTCACAAACATCAACACCCATTAGTTGTTAGAGCATGAAGAGATAGGATGTAACGACTTTAAAATAAACACATTTTCCTCGAGTCGTCATGCATCATCCCGGCCTTTACTTATTTGAATCAACTCTTTTTTCTTCTTTTCTTTCTTTTCTCCCTTTTTTCACTTTTTCTCTCTCTTTTTTCTTTTTCATTTCATAATTGCGTTCCTATTTATTTTCCTATCGTAATTAAAAGAAATAACATAGAGCAAAAGGATTGACAACAACACTTGATTTTCATTGATAGTTCAAAAACATTGGTTTACAAGATGATGTTGTAATGCTAATGCAAAGAAATATAAAAAAATAAGATGAGTGTCCTATGAATACATTAATGCTCCTAGTGCCCGCGAGACATCGTTCGGTCTTGCCGCGGGCCTATATGCTAATCCCTTTTGGAGCCTATCCAGGTCAGACATGACTTGTTGCACGAAGAACTTCACCGCTGATACAAAGGTTCTTCGGGACATATCTTCACACAGCTGACTCTTTCGGGTGATGTATTGAGCAATGCGGACAATCTTCTCTCGAATAACCCCTTTGTCTTGAAGCAATCGGCTTATCTGTTCAGTGCGAGCATCCAAGGTAGGTTGGTTATCTTTCTGTATTTGCTGCAGCTCCAACTCTAGTCGAGCCATAGTTGTGTAACAATGCTCTCTCTCTTCTTCGAGATCCTTGATAATTTTGTTACTTTTAACTGTGGCTGAAACCATTTTCTTTCTTAGCCGAGCTACCTCAAATTCATCTTTATCTTGTAGCTGCCGAACCAACTTGGCTCTTTCCTCAGCATCTCTGGTTATTTGCTTCCGAGCCCTGATTAATTCCTTTTCGGCCTTGTCCAAGTCAAAGCTGTAGTCATTCACTTTGCGCCGGAGAGTCTCAATCAATTTCTCGTCCCGGTCTAAGCGAACGGGGGTCTCGGATGCAATTTTCATTTGAGCAACTTGAGCCTTTAACATTTCGTTTTCTTTCTTCAGCTGCTTTTTCTCTCCTTCATCAGATGCTGCCTGTAAACCACTTTCAAATTGGAGACTTCTCAATTGTTCTCAACAAGCTAATCTTGGCCTTGTATTCTCTTTCTTTGGCCGCCCAATTCTGATTTTCCTTAGACTGCTCCACCAAATCTTGCAGGTGAGGTCTTTTCGAAAGCCGTTCATGCTCAACACCCCGTCGATACCACGTGAAATATTCAGGCGATACTTCTCCCCGAGCTCTATTTTGCACACAAGTATTCACTTTCAGGTTTTAGCACTCATTCCAAATTTGACGGATCTTTGCTTCCGGGAATTGCCCATCCGGACCAATTTCTATAGCTTGCAAACTGAGGTCCCCGTCTCTCGGTATAACTTGACATATACCCAGCTGTCGCAGGGCCCTGTACGGGGCGTAAGGTTGGATTCTTTTTAAACCCATGATCAAGAAAGGTGACCCTTCTGTCGGCATGTATATTACCTCGTTAAGAGGTAGCCAATCATATGTCCAATCGATCTGGCCATCAGTCAATGATCGAAGATACGAAATCCAATCCTTTATTCCCTCTGGCAATTTGACTTCTTTTGTTCTCGTACAGAATTCTTCCAGACATGTTCGTCCAGTCGGACCATAACTTGAGAACGAAGAATGATGGCATAGATGTTCAATCAAACAAATCTGCAAAATCAAATTGCACCCTTCAAAGAAGTTGGCTCCAGCTTTGCATGCAGTCAAGGCACGGTAGATGTCAGCTAGAATCATTGGAGCTAAAGTACAATTATCTTGTACTATCAATGTGCTCGCTACCCCGGCAACCTTTATGCTGATATGCCCATCTTTTCTCGGAAATATGACAATTCCGAGAAATGCCACTAAGAAAGCAAACCTCCGATGCTCTTCCCATTTTGCCCGGTTGGACTTGCTGCATAACTTGTTCGTGGAGTCGTTGAAACCCCCGATGTGTCCATACCTACTATAGATGAAGTTCAAGGAGCAAAACCCGTTGGCTAAATCTTCGTTGTGGACATTCCTGGCAATTTTCAAAGAATCCAGAAAACGATGCACCGTTACCGTTCATGGAGATACCGGGTATTTTCCTTTTAAGGGGACCTCATTCTTCCGTATAAAGAAAGCAATTTCCTACAGAGTAGGAGTGAGTTCAAAATCTGGGAGATGTAATACATTGTGTGCCGGATCCCAATATGTGACCAATGCTCTAATTACGTCGCCTCGGGGAATTATGTCCAATAATCCCGTAAGATCTTTCAAGTAACCCTTGACCCAGTCCTGATTTTCTGTTCCCATGTCCTGCCACCACAGTTTCAGCTCCAAAGGGAATTTATTCATTAAGGAGAAATGTTCATTCAACATTTTGCTCATCCTGCACATTTATTAAGGCGATTTTATTTAGAAAAGAGAAAAAATCTTTTTCAATGCAAATTTTCATTTTTTGAAAGAAATATGGCTTTCGAAGTGGCCATTTTTGCCAAAACAGCCTTCCGGCGTCCTTTCGGGACATTCGGCCGTTTCCAAAAATAGCAATCACTTCGATTATTTGAAAAGAAAAAATCTTTTTGGTCTTTTTCTAAAAGTGTGGTTGGACCCATTTAAGGGTTGCCTACATATCCCACCTAATGGCGAGAATCAAACCTGCGTAGTTCGGTCAGATTAATTGACCACTTATTTCAACAACAAAACTATTTTTTTCAAATTCTCGGATTTTCTGGATACCCAATTTTACTAATTCTTATTTCTCTCTCTTTGTTTTTCTTTTCAACAAATTTTCTAACCTCGGGATTTTCGCCGGTCCGCATAACGATCAAGGACAATAAAAATGCAACACATAATATGCTCGGTCTTTTTCAAATACCGGGTCACCTGTCCTAGACGGACCCAACCCCTGTGTTGAGTCCCCTAAGTCAGATATGATGCAAATAATCGTCCTAGACATATGTTCAACATCTTATAGTTTCATAGAATGCTAGACCGTGTACCCGAGCAGACAACTCGAATCGAGGAGGGGGCTACGTATCGGTGACTCGCGGAGTCAATCGGCTTTGTAACTTATTCGGCCTTTATTTTCTTAATTTGGGGTGACTTAACAGAAAGGGGAGTCTCAACCAGTAAGCACATCTCCGGGGGTGAAGAAGAGAAGGATTTTCGGCACAATTTTTATATACAATCCACATAGTATCAAAGCGATAAAGCACATAGCATGTTGTTCAAATCATATAGTGAAGTCAAACAATATCACAAACGGCAATTCTAAGGAGCTCGAGTTCTTAAACCCTGAAACCGAAGTTCGGGGTTGGGGTCCCCAGCAGAGTCGCCAGAGCTGTCACACCTCCCTTTTTACTAACCCACACCAGGAAAAAGCATATAAATACGCTTATAGGGTATACCTCAGTGATAAAATACCCGAGACGGATATAATAGCATAGAGGAAGGAGTTTTTCCATTTAAAGGACAATCGGTTCGGGATTTTGTTATAATTAATCAGAGTCGCCACTTGAGATAATAATGGTGTCCCAAGTCACCGGTTAATCCCGAATCCGAGGAAATTGACTCTTTCAAAATGTCTGCGAAACAAAGACCTGGATAAGGAACTCTGTTAACCCGGGAGAAGGTGTTAGGCATTCCCGGGTTCCGTGGTTTTAGCACGGTCGCTCAATTGTCGCCCTCGACTCTTGTTTGACCCAACATAGATTTTAACAATACGTATGTGCTTTTGCTTTTAATATTTTAAGAATTACGACGTTGCGAAAATGTACTTCGAATCACACCGCAATCAGTACGCCTGTGACTTTAAGTACATTTCGGCTTCGCCGGGATTTGGGATTTGAGTCGCACCAATGTAACGACCCGGCCCGTCGTTATGGGAAATTCCACCCCGTTACCTTGCATTTACATATATTATGCTTTTAAAACAGTATTAGAGTATATCGGGTGAGTGAGGAGTGATTTGGATTGAAAATGAAACAAATAGCATGTTTAAAGAAAGCTTGAATATGAGAAGTCAACCAAGAGTTGACTATTGAGTTAGAGTGCTCGGAACCGGATTCCTGATGATTCGACTAGTTCCGGGGGATCATTTATGACTTAGGAGAGCAATCGGAATTGAATTCGGAGGTCCGGTGTAGTTTTAGGCTTGAATTGGCGAAGGGTGATTTTTGGCGAAAACCGGATGGTAGGTGATATTTTGATCCGGGGGTCGGAATGGAATTCCGACAATTTCTGTAGCTTCGTTATGTGATTTTGGATGTGTCTACAAATTTTCAGGTCATTCGGACATCGTTTGATCGGGTTTTGGATAGAATGTTAGTTTTGAAAGTTTTGAAGAAACTTAGGCGTGAATTCGTGAGTAAATGGAGATTTTGATGTTTAGTATGGTGTTTTTATGATTGGAACAAGTCCGTATCATGTTTTGGAGTACGTTGGTGGTTTTCGTTGGGGTCCCGGGGGCCTCGGGATGATTTCGGACCATCAACCGGGCTTGTGGGACTTGGCAAAATCTGCAGAAAACTGCAGGTTTCTGCCCAGTCATTTTGACCTTCGCGTTCGCGTGGCATGGGCCGCGTTCGCGAAGGCCAGGAAGATCAATGCATCGCGTTCGCGGTCGGGGTGTCGCGTTCGCGTAGGCCGGGGGTGTTGAGCATCGCGAACGCGTTGCTTGGGTCGCGTTCGCATAGGGTTGTGGGTGTTGTGCTTCGCGTTCGCGGGAGGTGTATCGCGAACGCGTAGAAGAAATCTGGGCGGCTGGGAGCTTGAACATCGCGAACGCGTGGGAGGCGTCGCGTTCGCGACGGGTAACTGGAATTGAGCATCGCGAACGCGTGGTAAGCGTCGTGATCGCGAAGAGTAAGGAGGAGCTGTTCTTCGCGAACGCGTGGGAGCTCACGCGAACGCGAAGAACAAAAGTCTCTGGCAGTGAATAAAATCCAGAAGCAGAGGGGTTAGGGGTTTACACCCCCAAAACTCAATTTTGAGCCCTAGAGAGAAGAAAACTCGAGGAAATCACCGAGAAGTCATCGGGTATTCGTCGGAGGTAAGATTCTTGACTCAAAAACATCATTTTATGGTAGTATTAACATCAATCTTCATGAAATTGGGTTGAAATCTTGAAGAAATGTGGCCTAAATATTGAAAACGGGATTTTTGGATTTGGGAGGCCATTTGAACTCCGATTTCGATAAATTATATATGCACGGACTCGTGGCGAGATGAGGGTCGCGTTGGTACTAATTTCGGAATTTTCCGAGCAGTGGGGCCCGAGGTCGGGTTTTACCAACTTAGTGTAATTATGCGAATTTCATATAAATTGAAGTGGGTTATGATTCTTTGACCCGTATTTGACATAATTATTGCTATTTGACTAGATTCTACACACGAGGCAACGAAATTCAAAGGAAAAGGCATCGCGGACGAGTCTACGACCGGCTAGAGGTGAGTAGTTTGTGTATATGGTAGCCTGAGGATTCGAAACCCCAGCTTAGCACATTGTGACGCTAATAGGGCGTGGCTCGCACACCGTGGCAGGTGCGGGATTGATTGTGATTGGGGATAGAGACTTGGTCCATCCCGGAAATAAATGATATGTTGTTAGTGTTGAAAATACACTGTATGTGATATATTTGTGGGTTGTAAGCCTTGTTTGGGGCCTTGTGCCGATCTTTAGCGTCCTTAGAGGACAATATTTATGTGATAGCTATAATCGCTTAAATCACTAATCTCAGTCCTGAAAATTGAAATCACACTTTTGAAATGCTAAGTCACCCGGCTTTTACAAATTTAATAAAGTTAAAGTATTTTTCATAAATTATGAATTGAGAACTGGAATTAAGGAAAATGAATTGTTTTGTGACTTAATTGTTTATTGTGGACTGAGCATGGGATCGAGCTGCACGCCGCAGTGGTTGATATGTGGATCGGGCTGCACGCCGCAGCAGTATTGCGCTTGGGCTGTAGGAGCCCCTCCGGAGTCTGTACACACCCCCAGTGAGCGCCGTCGACGTTAAATTGGATCGGGCTACACGCCGTAGCGGTTATGTGCATTGCATTGCATCTATATTTGTTGAATTACTCTGTGGTAGCTGTATTGTATTGTTGTTGTTAGTTCGTAGGAGATTCGGACTGTAGTGTAGCTTCATATTGTGGTATTTTGTGGATTTCTTACTGTCAGCTACATATATATATTTGTTACTCACTGAGTACTTAGTACTCACCCCTACTCCATGCACCTTTGTGTGCAGATTCAGGTACACAGGAGAGATAGACGAGCACTCCAGCTTCTACAGAGTTATTTCGAGGGTTGCTGAGGTAGCTGCCTACGTTCGCAGAACCTAGCTTCTCCTCTCATTTCCAGTTGTTATTTTGATATTTTGTCTTCGGACTTGAGTACTTCTATATCGTACTCTCTATTTCCTGTTGGGTTTTGCTAGAGGCTCTAGACTTGTGACTCCGGATCTTTGGGAGTGTCAGTAATTTGTTCTTTACTATTATTATTGGAGTTCTTAAACTCATATATTCTTCTTGGGTTGTCCATTTGGGACTGATATCTTTGTGTTAATTAAATTGTTGGTCTGGCTGGCCTAGCTTGATTGTTGGGCGCCATCACGACCGGATTTGGGTCGTGACAACCAAGTGCACACTCGTATTTAAAGAAAGTACATTAAATCGTGCCAAATAGTGTCTATCTGCTTTTAGTTGTTTTGGGTAAGGCTATGGAGTTAGCTAGTAGTCTTCCCGAGTCTAATTATATTATATCATTACTAAGGGGGCCCCGTTGTTTGATATCGGCTGAGGCTCGTCCCAAGTATTATTAAGGTTCAATCCTAATATTTAGCTATATTTTCTATGAATGTTTTTTCCTTAGCCTTGTTTATAACCCACTATAATTTCAGAATTGGACCCAGGCCATTGTCATTTCCAGTATTGGGCCTGGGCCTCTGCACCTATGCTTAATTAAGTCGCTGGATCTGTCCGGGTCATAGTGACCCAAACTGTTTTCAGGCTTTCGTTCAACAGCCCACTCAACTTCATATTATAGTTCAGGCCCATGTTGCGTATTTGGCCCAAACCAATTGACAGTAATAACAACGAAAGTAAGTAAAAAAAATGAAGAACTCGTAATAAGGCAAACATACAGAATTAAGAAATAGAATCAAAGTACTCTTTATTCATCAGAAGAGAAAATAAATGACTTATATCAATATGGAAATTACTTAACTAAGAAATCTTGAGAAAAGCGGTTTAACCATGTATGGCATTATCTAACTAAACAGTTCAGTTATTTACTATGACAACTCTGATTATCTAAGATTAAGTGATTTAATAATATATACATGATTATATTACTTGTTTTACTACGATTTAAACTCATCCAGTGTTACTAACCCAATCGCAAATGAATTATTGCTTTATCTACTGTTTTCTCTTTTAAAACTCGTTCACCTTTAGATGTTTATCTACAAATCTGATTAATTATGTGAGCATGATTTATATTACTACTGTGAGGGAGTTATTAATGATCTAGACTATGGTTAACTAACTTGTTTTTATGAGCTTTACTTACTTAACTAGGTGATATACTATTTACGACTACACTATTGCTATCATACTAGATATTACATTGTTTTTGTTTCTGTTCTTATACTACTACATTCTATACTACCACTAAAGCTATAGATCTAAGCTATTAAAGCAGTAACACAAAATGAACTACAAATTCATAATGACAAATAAATTAAACAGAATCTTCATGTTATTTCATCAGGATCATCAATACAGCTTCACTCGAACAGAAATTGTACCTAGATCAGCAAAATGAAGCCGATGAGTTCTAAGGGAATTAGGAGATAAGCAAAAGCAGAGACTCAAACAGCAATGCAACAGTAGAATCTGAATCTCCAACGAGTAGAGAATCATAGCAACAAGCAACAGAATCCAAGCAAAAAACTTAAGCCGAAACCACGAGAACAGATTCACTTCAAATTGCCCAAAAGAACTACTTGCTATATTACTACTTTTTCTCTGAACTTTTTCTTCAAAAGCCAGCCTAAGAATTTCAGAAATCACTAAGAATTGTTCCAGTAATGCCTAAGAATAACTGAAGCCGTGAAAATGAATGAAGCCCCCATTTCACTCTTTTTGGGAGATATATATAGGAATGGGCAAGGGCTGAGACTTGGGGAGAAAGTATGGGATTAAATCCCACTTCTCCCCCTCTTAAAATTATTAAACTTACACTTAGACCCACATTTCTGTTATCAAAAACCCTTCCAGCATGTGCTCTGTGACGACCCGGCCCGTCGTCACGGGAATTACCACCCCGTTATGTTGTAATTACATAATTCATGCTTTTATATAAGTGTTAGAGTCTATCGGGGGAGTTAGGAGTGGAATTAAATTTGAAATGAGGCATATAGCCTTTTTGGAGGAAGCTTGAGTAAGGAAAGTCAACCCGGAATTGACTATTTGGTTAGAGGGCTCGGAATCGGATTCTGATGATTCGGTTAGTTCCGGAAGGTGATTTGATACTTAGGGGAGCGATCGGAATTTAATTTGGAGGCCCGGTGTAGAAATAGGCTTGAATTGGCTAAGGTTGAATTTTGGCGAAATCCGAACGGTAGGTGAGATTTTGATCCGGGGGTCGGAATGGAATTCCGACAGTTGCAATAGCTCCGTTAGGTGATTTTGGATGTGCCTGCAAAATTTCAGGTCATTCGGACGTCGTTTGGTCGGGTTTTTGATTGAATGTGTAATTTGGAATGTTTTAAGGAATTTAGGCTTGAATTCGATGCGAATTATGGGTTTTGATGTTGTTAGACGTGTTTTGAGGATTGGAGCAAGTTCGAATAAGGTATTAAGATGTGTTGGTATGTTTGGATGAGGTCCGGGGGGCCTCGGGGTGTTTTCGGATGGTTAAACGGAAGAAAATCATGGAAATTGCAGGTTGAAGAGTTCTGGTTCTGTCATTTTCGCTCCTGCGGAAATGTGGGCGCAGGAGCGGGTGCGCTGAAGCGGACCAGGAGCGCAGAAGCGCTGGGCACCGCAGAAGCGGAGAATTTCCCGCTGAAGCGGAATCGCGGAAGCGGAAAGGGGGCCGCAGAAGCGGCCATCGCAGAAGCGGAAGGGAGCCGCTTAGGCGAGTCCGCAGAGGCGGACGCCTAGCCGCAGAAGCGGAAATTTCCGCAGGAGCGATCGAGTCTTCGCAGAAGCGGACGCGCAGAGGCGGTCCGTATATCGCAGAAGCGGAAAATGGCCGGCTAGGCCTGGAACCGCAGAAACGACCCTTTGGTCGCGGATACGGGAGCGTAGAAGCGGAAAATGTTCCGCGGAAGCGAAAATCGCTGTAAGTAAGTGTATCAGAAGTTAGAAAAATTTCAGAAACATTTTAACATTTGGGGGTCTCGGCTTAAGGGCGACTTTGGGCGATTTTGAGGAGGAAATCAAGGGAAATCATCAGGTAATCAACTATGAACTCATATTATGATTAGTATTGATAATATTATGCAATTATATCATGAAAATGGAGGAATTTGGGGTAAATTATGGAGGATTTAGCCCTAGTCTTGAACTTTAGAAAATCAAGGTTTTGAATGGGCAAATGGAGTCCGATTTTGGCAAAATTGATATGCTTAGACTCGTATTGAGATGAGGGTTCCGAATATGTGACTTTCGTAATTTTTCGACAAGTGTACCAAAAGTCGGGTTTTGACAACTTGTGGGTTTTGATATAAATTGGGGTATTTCGAATGATTTTCGTGAAATTAGCGTATATTGATGCATTCTCTATGATTTTGAGCAGATTTGGCATCCGAGGAGATTGACTTGCGAGGCAAGCGCAAGGCGGATTGAAGCTTCTACCGGTTCGAGGTGAGTGGTAGTAGTAAATAATGTACTGAGGGTTTGAAACCCCGTACTAGCATTTTACAGTGCTATATTGAGATGAGACACGCGTTCTATGACGGACGTGGTGACATTGTGATTGGGGGTTCGGACTTAGTCCTTCCCGGCTAATAGAATACTGTGTTGTATGACTGTTACTGAGGTTATAACTGTACCATTGGGCTAATAGCCATGTTTGGGGCCTTGTGCCGATCTGTAGAGCATTAGGGAACCTATAGAGCTAGGTGACCTTTATATCGTGTTGGAAATATACACTCAGCCATAGCTCTAGCTGTGTAGCACAATATGAGCCCGTACTAGATGTGTACATTGAGAGAGATTACCTAGGGTGGAATTCCCTGTTCTAGCTGAGTGGGCCTGAAAGGCCAAGTCTATACCGATTGAGATAAGACAGGGTCAAGGACCCATTGTGATATATTATATTGGGCCTGAGAGGCCAAGTGCATACTGACTGGGATAGGGTCGAGGACCCATTATGAGGTATTATGTATATAGATACCTATATTGGATCGGACTGCACGCCGCGGTAATGTACATGTAATATACATGTAATATACATGTGGGACGGACTGCACGCCGCGGTATTATTGCGCTTGGGCTGTAGGAGCCCCTTCGGAGTCTGAGTCTGCACACATTCCAGTGAGCGCTGGCATATTATGGGATCGGGCTGCACGCCGCAGTAGTATAATTATAAATATATATATATATTGGATCGGACTGCACGCCGCAGTGATATATGGTGGACCTGGCTGCACGTCATAGCACCATAGCGCTTGGGCCTAGGGAGCCCCTCCGAAGTCCGTATACACCCCCAGTGAGCGCCGTCGACGTAAAATGGAGCGGGCTGCGCGCGCCGCAGCGGTATATGTATTGGAGCGGGCTGCACGCCGCAGCATTGTACTTAATCATACCCTACTATCTACTTAAATACTTATATATTATAGACATAAGTATGTGTCCTTATATGTTGAGATGGCCGTACACCGTAGGGGTACGAGCGAGGGCTAGTTCAGTGTGGAATCTTGTAGAGATAAACGTAGATTGGAGGTTAGAGTACTACTATAGTGATGACGTACTTGTGAAGGTTGCCTTAGAACTGCTAAGTGGTAGCACAGGAGTTCTTACTTTCAATTATTATTGTTACTCACTGAGTTGAAATATACTCACCCCACTCCCCTGCACTTTCTGTGCAGATCCACAGGTGCCCGAGAGCAGTTGAGATATTGTAGCTGCTGATCCTTGTCTACTTTTGAGGAGATTACGAGGTAGCTGCCAGCGTCCGCAGAGCTTGTTTTCTCCTTCCTTATCATCTTGTTGATTTCCTATTTGTCTAGACTTGGTTGTATTAGGATGCTATTCCGTAGAGGCTCAGTCTCGTGACACCACGATATGTTTGGGACCGTATTTTGTATGTTTTGACGTTTCGGTTATCACCTGTTATGACTAACTACTGTTTAAGTTTAATTTATTTAATAATTGGCTGGTTTAAGGGATAATATGGTCGGGCTTGCCTAGCATTATGTTGGGCGCCATCACGACCAGGGTTTGGGTTGTGACAAGTTGGTATCGAGCCTAGGTTAATAGGTCTCGCGAGTCATGAGCCGGTTGGTAGAGTCTCGTGGATCGGTGCGGGGACGCCTGTACTTATCCTCGGGAGGCTGCAAACCTTTTTAGGAAAAGTTTCAATTCTTGGAATTCTTGTCGTGCGATTACTTTTGACTTGAGCTGAACTTTGACATTCTATTCTCTCGCAGATGGCGAGAACTCGATCATCCGGACGTGGAGGACGACCACCACTACCACCTGCTAGAGGCCGTGGACGCGGTCGTGGTCGTGGCGGAGTTAGGGCAGTTGAGGCAGTGCCAGCTGACCCACAGCCCCCAGTTGCAGAGGTGCCAGCAGCACCAGATCAGGCACCAGCTGTGCCCATTGTTATTTTGGGTCTACAGGAGACCCTGGCTCAGATACTAGTAGTCTGCACTGGCCTAGCACAGGCGGTTTCAGTTACTACTGCAGCAGCTGCATCGGGGATCGGGGGTGGTCATCGGACCCCCGCGGTACGCACTCCAGAGCCAGCAGTGCAGGGCTTACAGACACTAGAGGCTCCTCCAGTTCAGCCTGTGGTACCGGTTCAGCCAGCAGATCAGATTCAGGGGGACAGGGTCCCAGCTATGACAGACGATGAGCAGCGTCGTCTCGAGAGGTTCACCGGGTTATCTCCTCCAGTGTTCACTGGTGCTCCGGGCGAGGACGCCCAAGGTTTTCTGGATAAGTGTCGTCGGATGCTTCGTACGGCAGGGATATTGGAGTCCAGTGGGGTATCTTTCACTACCTTTCAGTTTCAGGGACCAGCCTTTGCTTGGTGGGAGGCTTATGAACGCCGCAGGCCAGCCGGAGCAGCACCACTATCATGGCCGGAGTTCTCCACTATGTTTTTGGAGAAATGGGTGCCTCGATCTCGGAGAGAGGAGATGCGTAGGCAGTTTGAGGGTCTCCGTCAGGGGGACATGTCAGTGTCAGAGTATGAGATCAGGTTTACAGAGTTGTCCAGATATGCACCGTGGTTGGTTCATTCCGACAGAGAGAGAGGATTGGGCGCTTCGTGGACGGCCTCATTTATCCCATTCGTATTCTGATGACTCGGGAGAGGGTTTTAAGTCGTACATTTGAGGATGTTGTGGATATTGCTCGCGACATAGAGACAGATCGTCGCAGAGAGCGGGATGAGAGGGAGGCCAAGAGGCCTCGAGGAGCAGCTAGTTCCAGTGGCACTCAGACCAGAGGCCAGAGTCAGCAGAGCCGAGGTCGCTCTTTCAGGTCTTCGCAGTCGGGACGCTCAGATCGTCGCAGATGGTCACCTAGACAGGGTTATCAGGGTTCGCACCAGAGCCAGCCATCTCTCAGTGCCATGCCAGCTCGGAGTTCTTCACGAGCCCCGTCCGCTCGGGGTTCATCTCGGCCTAGTTCATCGGCTGGCCACTCCAGCGCCAGAAGGTCCTTATCAGTCTCAGTACCCAGCACCGATGAGTTGCTACGAGTGCGGAGAGTTTGGGCACCACCGTAGGGAGTGTCCCCGTCTTGTTTCCAGATCTTATCAGCAGAGGGGGCAGCCCTCGTCATCTGGTCCTTCTACTTCAGCACCCGCCCCGCCAGCTAGGGGTGAGGGTCGGACAGCTAGGGGTCGCTCTCGAGGGGGAGGCCGATCAGGCGGACAGGCTAGATGCTATGCTTTTCAGGGCCGATCTGAGGCTGTTACTTCTGATGCTGTCATTACAGGTATTATTTCAATCTGCCACGGAGATGCCTCGGTATTGTTTGATCCCGGTTCTACTTATTCTTATGTGTCTACATATTTTGCTCCTCATTTGGGCACGACCCGAGGGAGTCTTGAGCTGCCAGTGCATGTATCTACCCCGGTAGGGGATACTATTGTTGTGGACCACGTATACCGGTCCTGTTTGGTCACTATTGGAGGTCCGGAGACCCGAGTAGACCTGTTGCTTCTCAGCATGATTGATTTTGATGTTATATTGGGCATGGACTGGCTATCTCCATGTCATGCTATTCTGGACTGTCATGCTAAGACAGTCACTTTGGCTATGCCGGGCATTCAGAGGATCGAGTGGCGAGGCACGACCGAGTATGTACCTAGCAGGGTAATATCTTTCCTCAAGGCCCAACGAATGGTTGGGAAGGGATGTCTCTCTTATTTAGCATTTGTGCGGGAGGTCGAGGCCCAGACTCCCAGTATTGATTCTGTTCCCATTGTGCGAGACTTTCCTGATGTGTTTCCCTCAGACCTGCCGGGCATGCCGCCGGACAGGGATATTGATTTTGGTATCGATTTGGTGCCAGGCACTCAGCCTATTTCTATTCCTCCGTATCGTATGGCACCAGCTGAGTTGAAGGAATTGAAGGAGCAGCTCCGGGAACTCCTAGATAAGGGGTTCATTCGGCCGAGTGTGTCGCCGTGGGGTGCACCGGTCCTGTTTGTTAAGAAGAAGGACGGATCTATGAGGATGTGTATTGACTATAGGCAGCTAAACAAAGTAACAGTGAAGAATAAGTATCCTCTTCCTCGTATTGATGATTTATTTGATCGGCTCCAGGGAGCTAGGGTGTTCTCGAAGATTGATCTTCGTTCAGGCTACCATCGGCTAAAGATTAGAGAGTCCGACATTATAAAGACTGCATTCATGACCAGATATGGTCACTATGAGTTCCTTGTGATGTCTTTTGGGTTGACCAACACCCCAGCAACATTTATGCATCTGATGAACAGTGTGTTCAGGCCCTATCTTGATTCATTTGTGATCATATTCATTGATGACATTCTAGTCTACTCTCGTAGCCAGGAGGAGCATGCTCGGCACTTGAGTATTGTATTGCAGAGATTGAGGGAGGAGAAGATGTATGCCAAGTTCTCCAAATGTGAGTTCTGGCTTGAGTCTGTGGCATTCTTAGGGCACGTGGTGTCCCGTGATTGTATACAGGTGGATCCGAAGAAGCTAGAGGCGGTGCAGAGTTGGCCTAGACCGACCTCAATCACTGAGATTTGTAGTTTCCTGGGATTGGCAGGGTATTATCGCCGATTTGTTCAGGGATTCTCTTCTATTGCTTCACCCTTGACTAGATTGACTCAGAAGGGTGCTCCTTTTGTGTGGTCCGAGGAGTGTGAGGAGAGCTTTCAAAAGCTCAAGACAGCATTGACCACGGCACCGGTCTTGATATTGACGTCAGCTTCAGATTCTTATACTGTGTATTGTGATGCCTCAGGAGTGGGCATTGGTTGTGTGTTGATGCAGGAGGGTAGGGTCATTGCGTATGCTTCTCGTCAATTGAAGCCCCACGAGAAGAACTACCCTGTTCATGATTTGGAGCTAGCAGCCATAGTTCATGCTTTGAAGATTTGGAGGCATTACCTGTATGGCGTCTCCTGTGAGGTGTTCACGGATCATCGCAGCCTTCAGCACTTATTCGGACAGAAGGACCTTAATTTGAGACAGCGGAGGTGGTTGGAATTGCTTAAGGACTATGATATCACTATTTTGTATCATCCGGGGAAGGCCAATGTGGTGGCCGATGCCTTGAGTCGGAAGGCGGTTAGCATGGGCAGCTTAGCTTTCATCCCAGTTGGGGAGAGGCCATTTGCTTATGATGTTCAGGCTCCAGCCAATCGGCTAGTGAGATTAGATATTTCGGAGCCGAGTCGGGTGTTGGCTTGTGTTGTTTCTCGATCTTCCTTATATGATCGCATCGGGGAGCGACAGTATGATGACCCACATTTGCTTGTCCTTAAGGACAGAGTGCAGCATAATGATGTTAGAGATGTGACTATCGACAGTGATGGTGTTCTGAGGATGCGGGGCCGTATATGCGTGCCCAATGTTGATGGTTTGCGGGAGTTGATACTTGAGGAGGCACACAGTTCGCGGTACTCTATTCACCCAGGTGCCGCAAAGATGTACCAAGACTTGAGACAGCACTACTGGTGGAGGAGAATGAAGATGGATATTGTTAGGTATGTAGCTAAGTGCCTTAATTGCCAGCAGGTCAAATATGAGCATCAGAGACCGGGCGGTGTTCTTCAGCGCATGGTTATTCCCGAGTGGAAATGGGAGAGGATCACCATGGATTTTGTTACTGGACTCCCTCAGACAGCGAGGAAGTTTGATTCTGTATGGGTGATTGTTGATCGACCAACCAAGTCCGCACATTTCATCCCAGTTAGTACTACTTACTCATCGGAGCGGTTGGCAGCGATCTTTATTCGGGAGATTGTCAGGTTGCATGGGGTCCCAGTGTCTATTATATCTCACAGAGGTACCCAGTTCACTTCTCAATTTTGGAGAGCATTTCAGCGAGAGATGGGTACGAGGGTTGAGTTGAGTACAGCATTTCACCCCCAGACAGACGGGCAGTCTGAGCGTACTATTCAGATCCTGGAGGATATGTTGCGAGCATGTGTGATTGACTTTGGTGGTTCGTGGGATGAATTCTTACCACTTGCTGAGTTTGCCTACAACAACAGCTACCAGTCGAGTATTCAGATGGCCCCGTATGAGGCATTGTATGGCAGACGGTGTAGATCTCCCGTGGGATGGTTTGAACCTGGCGAGGTTAGATTGATAGGGACTGAGCTAGTCCAGGATGCTCTGGATAGAGCAAAGTTGATACAGGAGAGGCTTCGTACAGCACAGTCTCGTCAGAAGAGTTATGCGGACCGTAGAGTTCGAGAGCTGTCTTTCATGGTTGGTGATAGGGTGTTGCTGAAGGTTTCACCCATGAAGGGTGTCATGAGGTTCGGGAAGAAAGGGAAGTTGAGTCCCAGGTATATTGGCCCTTTTGAGATACTCGGGAAAGTTGGAGAGGTGGCATATGAGTTAGCCTTGCCACCCAACTTATCCAGCGTTCATCCAATATTCCATGTGTCTATGCTCTGAAAGTACATTGGAGACCCGTCCCATGTATTAGACTTCAGTACCATTCAGCTTGATGGTGATCTATCCTATGACGTGGAGCCTATTGCTATTTTGGGTCGCCAAGTAAGAAAGTTGAGGTCGAAGGAGGTTGCATCAGTTAAGGTTCAGTGGAGAGGTCGACCCGTAGAGGAGGCTACTTGGGAGGTTGAGCAGGAGATGCGGAGCAGATACCCTCACTTGTTTGAGACTTCAGGTATGTTTCTTGACCCGCTCGAGGACGAGCGTTTGCTTAAGAGGGGGAGAATGTGACGACCCGGCCCGTCGTCACGGGAATTACCACCCCGTTATGTTGTAATTACATAATTCATGCTTTTATATAAGTGTTAGAGTCTATCGGGGGAGTTAGGAGTGGAATTAAATTTGAAATGAGGCATATAGCCTTTTTGGAGGAAGCTTGAGTAAGGAAAGTCAACCCGGAATTGACTATTTGGTTAGAGGGCTCGGAATCGGATTCTGATGATTCGGTTAGTTCCGGAAGGTGATTTGATACTTAGGGGAGCGATCGGAATTTAATTTGGAGGCCCGGTGTAGAAATAGGCTTGAATTGGCTAAGGTTGAACTTTGGCGAAATCCGAACGGTAGGTGAGATTTTTATCCGGGAGTCGGAATGGAATTCCGACAGTTGCAGTAGCTCCGTTAGGTGATTTTGGATGTGCCTGCAAAATTTCGGGTCATTCGGACGTCGTTTGGTCGGGTTTTTGATTGAATGTGTAATTTGGAATGTTTTAAGGAATTTAGGCTTGAATTCGATGCGAATTATGGGTTTTGATGTTGTTAGACGTGTTTTGAGGATTGGAGCAAGTTCGAATAAGGTATTAAGATGTGTTGGTATGTTTGGATGAGGTCCGGGGGGCCTCGGGGTGTTTTCGGATGGTTAAACGGAAGAAAATCATGGAAATTGCAGGTTGAAGAGTTCTGGTTCTGTCATTTTCGCTCCTGCGGAAATGTGGTCGCAGGAGCGAGTCCGCAGAAGCGGACGAGGTGCGCAGGAGCGGGTGATTTCGCAGAAGCGGAAGAACTTCCGCTGAAGCGGGGTCGCTGGTGCGAGCCAGTGATCGCAGAAGCGGACGGGGGAAAATTGGCTGGTTCCGCAGAAGCGGACGTTTGACCGTTTGGGCGAGACCGCAGAAGCGGTCGAGGATGCGCAGAGGCGGAATTGTCCGCAGAAGCGGAAGCTTCTTCGCAGAAGCGGGACCGCTTAAGCGGCCCTTTGTTCGCAGAAGCGGAAATGGCCGGCTAGGCCTGGAACCGCTGAAGCGACCTTTTTGGTCGCGGATACGGGAGCGTAGAAGCGGAAAATGTTCCGCAGAAGCGAAAATCGCTGTAAGTAAGTGTATCAGAAGTTAGAAAATTTCAGAAACATTTTAACATTTGGGGGTCTCGGCTTAAGGGCGACTTTGGGCGATTTTGAGGAGGAAATCAAGGGAAATCATCAGGTAATCAACTATGAACTCATATTATGATTAGTATTGATAATATTATGCAATTATATCATGAAAATGGAGGAATTTGGGGTAAATTATGGAGGATTTAGCCCTAGTCTTGAACTTTAGAAAATCAAGGTTTTGAATGGGCAAATGGAGTCCGATTTTGGCAAAATTGATATGCTTAGACTCGTATTGAGATGAGGGTTCCGAATATGTGACTTTCGTAATTTTTTGACAAGTGTACCAAAAGTCGGGTTTTGACAACTTGTGGGTTTTGATATAAATTGGGGTATTTCGAATGATTTTCGTGAAATTAGCGTATATTGATGCATTCTCTATGATTTTGAGCAGATTTGGCATCCGAGGAGATTGACTTGCGAGGCAAGCGCAAGGCGGATTGAAGTTTCTACCGGTTCGAGGTGAGTGGTAGTAGTAAATAATGTACCTGAGGGTTTGAAACCCCGTACTAGCACTTTACAGTGCTATATTGAGATGAGACACGCGTTCTATGACGGACGTGGTGACATTGTGATTGGGGGTTCGGACTTAGTCCTTCCCGGCTAATAGAATACTGTGTTGTACAACTGTTAATGAGGTTATAACTGTACCATTGGGCTAATAGCCATGTTTGGGGCCTTGTGCCGATCTGTAGAGCATTAGGGAACCTATAGAGCTAGGTGACCTTTATATCGTGTTGGAAATATACACTCAGCCATAGCTCTAGCTGTGTAGCATAATATGAGCCCGTACTAGATGTGTACATTGAGAGAGATTACCTAGGGTGGAATTCCCTGTTCTAGCTGAGTGGGCCTGAAAGGCCAAGTCTATACCGATTGAGATAAGACAGGGTCAAGGACCCATTGTGATATATTATATTGGGCCTGAGAGGCCAAGTGCATACTGACTGGGATAGGGTCGAGGACCCATTATGAGGTATTATGTATATAGATACCTATATTGGATCGGACTGCACGCCGCAGTAATATACATGTGATATACATGTAACATACATGTGGGACGGACTGCACGCCGCAGTATTATTGCGCTTGGGCTGTAGGAGCCCCTTCGGAGTCTGAGTCTGCACACATTCCAGTGAGCGCTGGCATATTATGGGATCGGGCCGCACGCCGCAGTAGTATAATTATAAATATATATATATATATTGGATCGGACTGCACGCCGCAGTGATATATGGTGGACCTGACTGCACGTCATAGCACCATAGCGCTTGGGCCTAGGGAGCCCCTCCGAAGTCTGTATACACCCCCAGTGAGCGCCGTCGACGTAAAATGGAGCGGGCTGCGCGCCGCAGCGGTATATGTATTGGAGCGGGCTGCACGCCGCAGCATTGTACTTAATCATACCCTACTATCTACTTAAATACTTATATATTATAGACATAAGTATGTGTCCTTATATGTTGAGATGGCCGTACACCGTAGGGGTACGAGCGAGGGCTACTTCAGTGTGGAATCTTGTAGAGATAAACGTAGATTGGAGGTTAGAGTACTACTATAGTGATGACGTACTTGTGAAGGTTGCCTTAGAACTGCTAAGTGATAGCACAGGAGTTCTTACTTTCAAGTTATTATTTATTATTGTTACTCACTGAGTTGAAATATACTCACCCCACTCCCCTGCACTTTCTGTGCAGATCCACAGGTGCCCGAGGGCAGTTGAGATATTGTAGCTGCTGATCTTTGTCTACTCTTGCGGAGATTACGAGGTAGCTGCCAGCGTCCGCAGAGCTTGTTTCTCCTTCTTTGTCATCTTGTTGACTTCCTACTTGCCTAGACTTGGTTGTATTAGGATGCTATTCTGTAGAGGCTCAGTCTCGTGACACCACGATATGTTTGGGACCGTATTTTGTATGTTTTACGTTTCGATTATCACCTGATATAATTAATTACTGTTTGAGTTTAATTTGATTAATAACTGGCTGGTTTAAGGGATAATATGGTCGGACTTGCCTAGCATTGTGTTGGGCGCCATCACGACCAGGGTTTGGGTCGTGACATGCTCGAAGGTTCTAAAGATTCCCTTTATGGGCCTTTTACCAATATATCCTTATGGGTTAAAGATTTTTACAGATTTGCCTTTTTAGGGAGACCACTATACCCTTAAACTTCTGCAAAATTGCAGAAATCAGGGGTACAAATGACTCCCATAACCTTATATGTTCTATGAAATTCACTATTTTACCAATTTGGTTCTCTTTTATGCCCTTAGTGACACTGCTGAATTATTTGACCCACCTAGGTCAGATTTCAGCATTTTGAGACTTATTTAACTAATGGCCAGTCCTTGCATTGGTATTTAAGGACTGGCCAGTTCTACTATTAGGGAACTATTTTAATTTTAGCCTCTTTTGTTTCAATTTCAGTTAACTAAGACCTTCTTATTTCATTTTTAAACAAATTGCAGGACTAGCCTGCCTTATTACCATATTTAACTATTTAAAACTTATCCAGTCTCAAGTTGTGACTTAGCTTGGGCAATTGAACCCAATTACTGAATACATCCTGGGCCTAAGCCTTTGCATGCTTAGCCACCTGTGGTTCAGGGCTCAAAAATGAGCCTGGGCAAGTCTGCATTTGCAGACTTTGCCAGTTTTGCCTAATTGATCTATTTAATCTCTTTTAAAACTAATTGCAGGACTATCCTGCTTTATTAAACTAATTAGTTAATGGCTAGTCTCAAGTTGAGACTTGGCTTGGGCAATTGAAGCCCAATTACTGAACATAGGCTGGGCTAAGATCTTTGCAGACCTAGCCACCTAAGGTTCAGGGCTCAAACAGAACCTGGGCAAGTCTGCATTTGCAGACTTAGCCAATTTTTGGGAATTCCAGCCTTTTAAATTGAACACAGGCTGGGCCAAGGTCTTTGCAGATATAGCCACCTGTGATCCAGGGCTCAAATTGAGCCTTGGTAAGTCTGAGCTTGCAGACTTGCACCACCTTTGCACAACCAGCCCCTTTTGAGGTGGACTAGTGTGTTTGGACCTTATAGAGTTGATCAACTTTTGCAAAGTTGACCACTCTTAGGTCAATTATTGCCTAATAACCTATTTTTGTTCATTTTCAGTTTTAAGCTATTTCAAAACTAGCCATTTTCAGGGAACTTAGCACTAGCAGCTATAACCAATCCCCTAAGGTTCAAACAGTTAATCAGACATTCACAAGAAACAAAAACTAGCAAAACTTAATCATTCTCAACATGCATTGCATACAGGAACACATATGATCAAATAAACATGCATTAATCAACTCAAACTCAGAGGAAACAATTGATATAGTTGAATTTCAGTCAATTAACTCATATCATCAGACTACATGTGATACAGTATGAATTCATGTCAATTCGGACCTAATTACTACCAGTTCAAGTCATATGACAGTTTGAAGAACTTCAAAAACCACCAAGGTTCATGACATAGGCACACGGAAGCATAGGCTACCACAAACAGTCAGTAAAAGGTGAAACATGGCTCATTTTAGACACAAGGACCACAGAATAGCATAGACATGCTAACTAGGATCTATTTTCGAGTACTAATCCTAACCTTATGTATACATGTGATGTATTAAGATGAAGATAAAGAATAGAAGAAACATGAGGAAACAGTGAAGAAGAATACTACATCTATCATGTGAAGTAACAGAGAAGAAGCAGAATCACTAACTCAGATCTCAGGAGATCAAAAACCCCAATTTTAAGCATGCTATTTAGCAGGTAAGGAAAACAGAAGAGATACTATAAACTACCACAAGAAACCTTAATATAGGAGATGAAGGGGGGATGGTGAATCAAACAGTTAAACCTGGCACTAAGATGAAACATGCTAAGAGACAGAAAAGGACAGTCTAGAGATTACGAAACTCAACGAAAACAAATTAATATAAAGGTAAAAAGAATAAGAGTCAAACTAGTATTAGAACTTAGACATGCAGAACAATAGAAGAGAAGATAGTCAAGAACCACAGAAGATGAAGAAGAAAAGAGTGAATCAAGATGGATCTTTTAACTCAGAGAAACAGATCATGATTTGAAACAGACAAACAGGAGAACAAATATGGCTAAACATTTAAAGAATCACAAGAGAAGAACAAGTCATGCATTTCACCAGATCAGAAATCATAAGTTAAAAAGACAAAGAAAAGATAGATTCTTGAATTTAGAAGAAAAATGTCATAACAGACAGAACATAAGGACCAAGTCAAAACAAGAAAAACAAGGCAAACAAAACCCTAATACTAACAGGTTCTTTGAATCAGGGAAACAGACAACACAGAAAAAGATATAGAAAACGAGCAAGATCAAAGATCCTAAAACTAACGAATGAAGCACAAGATATCAAGAACCTAAAGAATAGAAAAACAGATAGAAGCAAACAGATGAAAGATGAACAAACAGACAGAGAGAGCAAACATAAAAGGTGGGGATACTTAGCTTGCAGGGCCGGTCCCCTGAGCTTCCCCTCTCACTCTTTTTCTTTCTTCTCCGGTCTCTTTCAGACCTTTCTTTATTCTCTTTTTTGTTCCAGTTTTCTTCAGCCTCTTTTTGTTTTCTGTTGTTAGGCTTCAAGACGAAACCTTTTAGGGTTTATGGTTGCAAATGGGTGTTTGGGAGGGTAAAAGAACGGATCTTGAATAGGTTTGGGTTTTGGAGTCGCCGGAGTTAGGTTTCTGGCGACCTTTCTTGGGATATTCGAGGAGTTCCTGGAACATTCGAAGGGCGTGGGTGGTATGGTTGGGTAGATCAGGTCAGGGGGATTCTTTTGGCGTTGGTTTGAGACGGTGGTTCGTTGTTTGAGTGGTCACCGGTGAAGTTCCGGTGACCGAAGTTTTCGGAGAAGGGTTTGTTTACTAGGGTTTCTAGGGTTTGAAAGGAGAAGAAGAAGAAAAAAAAGGAAAAGAGAGAGGAGAGGGGTTGGGGGGTGGCTGGCGACCACCGTGGAGGGTGGCGCCATAGTCGGCTAGGGTTTCATGAGGATGAAGACGATGAAGGAGAAGAAAAGGGAGGTGGCTAGTTTAGGAGAATATGTAAAATGGCGAAAATCGTTCAGACATAAGCTTTATATAGTCGGGGAGGTTGAGGTGATCTGGGCCGTTCAATTGATGGAGATCAACGGCTCTGAGGCGCGTTACATAAACGACACCGTTTCGTTTGTAATCAGACCACAGCCTTCATCTGTTAGATCAAATGGATTGAACGGTTGAGATTAATTCCCGCCTATTAATCAAAAGCCTAAATTCAACTAAAAATCTCGGCCGTTGGATTAATGAGGTTGAACGGCTGAGATCGATGTTACCCAATGAACTGGACCGGAACCCTTGGGCTCAAACACTGGGCCAATAATTTGGACTGTATTTGGCCCAAATTTATTATACCCAACATATTTTTTTGTATTTTCTGATGTTATTTATTTTTTATGCACTTTCTTTTATATTTTTTTTTATGAAAATTTAATTTCCTACTTATTCTAATTATCTAGTATTTTTTTTTGGCAATTTTCTACTATTTTTCCTAATTTCCACTATTTAAAACTATTTTTTGATGGTTTTCTTCTTAAAACTAATTAATTAAAACAAAGTAATTACCTAGCCTATTTTTTTTTATTTTTCTAATTTCTAATTATTCAAATACACAAAGTGTAGATAATTTCAAACAAAGCATGTAATTGCACTCAAAAACATATTTATTTTAATTTTGGAACGGTTTGCCCGATGCAAAAATCACGTGCTCACAGCTGTCCCTCTTTGCTCGGGAACACGAAGAGTTTCAGTGCAAAGACCATATATATAACTATACTGCTGCGGCGCGCAGCCCGATCCCATAATATACTCCAGCGCTCACTGAGAATGTGTACACACTCAGACTTCGAAGGAGCTCCTACAGCCCAAACGCAATAATACATCGGCGTGCAGTCCGATCCGCATGTATATATTACTGCAGCGTGCAGTCCGATCCAACACATATATTGCTGCGGCATGCAGCTCGATCCAATACATACACTGCTGCAACGTGCAGCCCGATCCAACGTAGGTGTATATATATAATACCTCATAATGGGTCCTCGACCCTATCCCAATTAGTGTAGGATTGGCCTTTCAGGCCCACTCAGCTAAATCGGGGAATTTCCACCCTAAGTAGTCTATCTCTCATAGTACACATCTAGTACTAGCTCTTAATATGCTATTCAGCTAGTTTTACGGCTGAGTGTAAGTTTCCAACATGATATAGGGGTCGCCTAGCTGTATAGGTTCCCTAATGCTCTACAGATCGGCACAAGGCCCCAAACATGGCTATTAGCCCAATTACACAGTTATAATCTCATTAACAGTCATAATACACAATATACTATTAGCCGGGAAAGATCAAGTCCAAATCCCCAATCACAATGTCACCACGCTCGTCACAAGACGCGTGTCTCATCTCAATATATCACTGTGAAGTGCTAGTACGGGTTTTCAATCCCTCAGTACATTATTTACTATCACCACTCACTTCGAACCGGTAGAAGCCTCAGTCTGCCTTGCGCTTGCCTCACAAATCAGTCTCCTCGGATGCTAAATCTGCTCAAAATCGTAGAGAAAACATCAATATATGCTAATAACACACAACCCATTCGAAATAAGTCAAATTGCACCGAAACCCACGAAGTTGTCAAAACCTGACTTTTGGTACGCTTCTTGAAAAATTATAAAAGTTACATATTCGGAGTCCTCGTCTCAATACGAGTCTATGCATATAAAATTTTCCAAAATCGGACTCCGTTTACCCATTCAAACCGATATTTTACCAAAGCCCTCACTTAGGCTAAATTCCCCATAATTTAATCCAATTTCAGTAAAATATAGGAGGATTTCATGATAAAAACGCGTAATTAAACCACAAAACTCACCTCCGATGATAACCCGATGAATTCCCAACAATTTCCCGTCCAAATCGCCCATTCGCCTCTTAAAACCGAGCCCTAATGTTTTTATGACTTATGATTTTTCCCTTCTGATATTTTTATCACAGGTGCGATTTCCGCTTCTGCGGTTCTTGACTCGCACCTGCGAGTCCGCTTCTGCGGCCAATTGGTCGCTTCTGCGATCCAGCTCTAAGCCGACCCATTTCGCACCTGCGGCCCAGGTCTCGCACCTGCGAGACCGCTCCTGCGAACTCACCTCCGCACCTGCGATCTTCCCCAGTCGCCTGCCTTCCGCTTCTGCGACCTCAGACTCGCAGAAGCAAGTCCGCTCCTACGATGCATCATCCGCTTCTGCGGAACCACCTGGCCAAGCCCCCTTTCGCATCTGCGATGATAATGCCGCTCATGCGATTCCACTTCTGCGGTCCCCAATCCGCAGGAGCGAAAATGCTGCTGCAATTTATGACAGCAGCTCCCAAACTCCAAATCCTTCTATTTAACCTTCCGAACTCATCCCGAGGCCCCCGGGACCTCAACCAAAAATGCAATTCTACTCTAAATCGCTATACGAACTTGCTCCAACCATAAAAACACGCTCGCTAACACGGAAAACATCGAATCCAAGCAAATTCAAGCCTAAGTTTTCATTCAAACTCCCCAACCGACATTCGATCAAAAACCCGACCAAACGATCTTCGAATGACCTAAAATTTTGCAGGCACATCCAAAATCACCTAACAGAGCTACTGCAATTGTCGGAATTCCATTCTGACTCCCGGATCAAAATCTCACCTACCGATCGGATATCGCCAAAATTCAACTTTAGCCAATTCAAGCCTAAAACTACACCGGACCTTCAAATTCACTTCCGATCGCTCTTCTAGCTCATAAATGACCTCCCGGAGCTGACCAAATCATTAGAATTTGATTCCGAGTCTCTAACTCACAAGTCAACATCCAGCTGACTTTTCTTAACTATTCCTTCTTCTAAGAGACTATCTGTCTCAACTTCAAACAAACTCAACCCGGATTGACTCAAACTTACCCAACATGCATATTGAAACATTAACAAGCATATAATGGGGATAACGGGGCGATAACTCACATAATGACGGGTCAGGTCATCACAAGTCATCAACGGGAATGAAACTTTGGTCGAGAATAAGTCATAGTGGTGGTAACTCTACCTAGAAGACTGGAGATCCCAAGATCTAGGTTCAAGGATATCAAACAAAGTCATTAATGACGGTTCAACATTCTCAACTAAACTTTTGGTCCATTCTCGCGATGAGACAACGTTCACTACCAAGGATAAAACATTAAGGCTTTTTAATAATTTCTTCTTTTTTTGGTGAAAAATATAATTTATATATATTAAAGTTTAAACATTGCGTACAGAGATGTTAGTAGCATACAAAACATTACTAGGATATACGATTGCCATGGTCATCCTATTGGAATTATCATTATGGCCTCTGTTTACATTTATCCTTACATTAGTTTGAGTACTATTTCTAATCAAACTAGTAGCCAATCGGCTTGGTTGAATAGCAGAAGAACCAATCTTATCATATTCAAAAAGTCGCATAACAAAATTCGGAGTATTGGCAAAAATTGTTGGCTTGCAAAATATCCCATACGGATGACATTCCTTAGCTAATTGATCTGCTACTCTATTTTGTTCTTGTTCTTTGTACGCTTGATTAAGCACCAGTTTATCCAACCTGTCGAGGTAGAACCTGCAATCCTCCACAAGATTAGAAAAAGCAATATTTCCAGAATCTAATAAAGTAAGCAAACTTTGTGAGTCTACCTCTACTTGTAGAGGTTTTAGATTATGTTCATAGGCAAGTTATAACCATGCTTTAATGCATATAATTCTGATAAAATCGAAGAAATATAAGGTACTGGTCCAATAAAACCTATAACCCAATCGCCCGTTGAATTACGTATTACTCCTCCCATACGAGCTGTTGAATTTGTAAAAGCAACATCCGTATTTAGCTTGTAGTAATTAAGAGCAGGAGGATACCATTTACAGTCTTTAGAAACCCTTTTCTTCTTAAAGCTCTTAGGATGGAAAGTAGTTAAATAAACGAACTCCGCTGCTTGTTTAGTTATCTTATCAAACGGAATTCTATTTTTTTATTATTAAAAAGATTATCATTACGGGTTAACCAAATATTCCATAAACTATATGATAAAAAAGTCAAAGAGTTAATATGTAAAGGTAGTATTGTTTTATTAGCAAAAAGAAGATAATGTAGCCGTTAAAGTTGTAGCATTGTTGGCTACTAAAATTAACTAATTGTATTAAACCTAAATGTTGCCAATAACACTTAACATTAACACATTCTAAGAAAATATGTTTAAGAGTTTCCTCTTGATTTAGACAAAATTTACAAATAGGATCATTTTTTATATTAATCCGAGTTAAATAGCTATTAGAATGTAACTTGTTATGATTAATAAGCCAAGAAATCCTTTTAGCTTAGGATGTATTGGCAATGACCAAAGCCAATTAAAGTTTGAGAGATTAATATGCATTGAGTTGGTATCTTCTATACTAAGGCATTTAAATATAGAATTGATCGAAAAATTATTAAAATTAGTTAAAGCCCAGTAAATATAGTCATGAGTTATATGATTAAGGGAATATAAACAGCGTCAATTAATTGATTAATGCTATTAGTTAAATCAAAAGATAATAAGTTTTTTTCCATCCTAAAGGCGACATTATTTGAGCAATAGTTAATTTAGTATCTTGCATGGATAAAGGTCCTTGTATTAAGGAACGTAAAGTAGTTCTCTGTTTGAGCCAAGGATCAGACCAAACCTTAATGGTTTCCCCATTTTCAATTTTCCATTGAATTCCCTTCTGCCAGTGGTTCCAGCCATTTATAACATTATTCCAAGTTCTTGAGTTAGTTAAGCTAGATTTTTTATGTAAATATTTGTTAATAAGAACTTGTGCCCACATAGAATGTGGATTATGGAATATTCTCCAAGCAAGCCCCGCATGTAGAGCATCATTTTTAGTAGATAACTTTTGAATACCAAGACCTCCATTAGACTTTGGTTTAGTTACCAAATTCCAATTTATCAAGTGAATTTTCTTTCTGTCTTTTGTGGAACCCCAAAGGAAATTCCTTTGATATTGCTCAAGCTTTTTAATAATTTTTTAGGAATTTGAATATATTGCATAACATGATTCGGAAGATTATTAAGAGTTGATTTTATTAAAGTTGAACGACCAGACAAAGTTAAGAAACTAGGCTTTTTAATGATTTCTAAATTTGATACGGGATATATCAAATAGTGTATCTACGCGATGACACGTTTAGGAATCACTTATGTAAGTGTAAAGTGTTAGCCAATTCAAGGAGAACTTTGTAAGGCCAGTTCTCTACGCACTTATGAAATCAGGCAGTGCTCATAGCTATACGAACACAACAATGAGAACCAAAGACGATTAAGGGTTGGTTATGTGACTTGTGGTTGTCTGGGTATACACTAAAGTTCGACGGTTGAAAGATATAAATCTACTGATTGATCGAGTATATCCGACATAAGTTCACTACGGAAAGTTCAAAGGGAAACCTACTTATCCAGATGCAATTAATCCTTGCTTGCGAATCACACGATTTTTCATGCATACGTCCGTGATATAGCCATTCTCCATTCATGTGGGGAACTATTGGTTTTTTTATGTATTTGATATATTAAATACTTAAAAGATGGTGAATGTGAAATGGAGGGAAATGAAATTTTGAGTAAAAATTTAAGATTCCCCCTTGGTAAATGAATATTGTCCCATATTGAAAGAGGAAGAGATTTTTATGGGTATATAAGCATTTGTTCTTCTTCTAGCTCGTAAAGAGTTGAGAAGAAGGCAGGCCTTGCACCTTCGTCGTCATCGTCGCTCGCTCGCTCGGCTCAGCTCGACTTTGGCTCCGGATTCAGATTTGGATTTGGATTTGGTCAAATGATTGATTGATTAACTTTTTGGAGCAAATTTATTTGTTAATAGTAAAATATTAATAGAAAAGTTATTAAATATTTATTTTAATAACAAAATATTAATATTAAATATTTATATTAAGTCCAATTCGTTTTTCTATTTTTGGTAACAGAAAATTAACTATCCTCTTCAATTTTCCCTCTTTATTTTCCTTTTTTATTGTTGAGTAAATACTAATTTATGTAATGACATTTATGCTATGGCCGTTTAGAAGAAAACAACCATTCTGAAGAGTTGCACCTCTTCACATTTCAACCCAACTTTGGCTATAAAATACAATACTATTCTGCTCAGAATTTCACTACGATTTTCCAAGTTTATTCTCCTTCTTCTGCATACTTTTAGCATCAAACAAAGCAAAAGTAAGTGAATTTGCTACCGAACTTTGTGTTCGTTGAAACTTTAGGGTTTGAAGTACCACTTCACCAGTGTGTAATTCGTTCTATCTTGGGAGGAAATAATTAATCCATAACCTTGGGTACTAGGAACGGATAAAATTTCTTAAGAAAACACTGTGAATTCAATAAGCTCGAATTAATTTTTTGTCATTTCTGTTTATATTTATTTTTATTTTTATTTATTTATATTTCTAAAATTATTTTACAAATACAATATACAGTAGACATCACATATATGTCCTTTAACAACAATTCTAGCCACAATAGCCGCCCATAGTCAAATCCAGTGCCGTCAATTAGCCTCATATCTGTTAGAATCCTATTTCAAACCTTCACAACATCGACAACGATGCAAGAAACATGATGGTAGTAATTTTTGACCCATACAGAAACAATTTGAACTTTCAATAGTAAATCTCAATAATTAAATTAATTTCCCGAATACCACAATTTTGACTTGTCAAACTATCAAGTACGACGTTCATATCTAGGGTATCTCTATTGTTATTTTAATCTGAAAATTGTGGAGATGAACTACTCCTAGAACAATTTTAAAGAAAAAATAATCCATTTTCTAGATACTTGTTTCATGATGATTGACCAGTTTGGTCATAACTCTCTATTAAAGATTAGTTGAACAGTTTGCAAATTATGCAGCTTGGCGTGCATCATGCATGTTCACTAAAAATTCTTATATTATCAATACTAATGTATACAATACTCGAAGAACAACTTTCTGAGACTTTTTAATTTTGTTTCGATGTTCAAACAATTGCACATCAACAGTTTTGTCTATACTGTACATCAATTTCCAGTTCATACATTGTATAAGATGATTATCAGAGAAATTGGTACTACCTCCCTTAAGCAAATCATATCTATATATTAGCAAGTCATATTTATAAAATGAACTCCTACGAATATATCACCAACTAGCAGATTATTTTCATAAAAAATCAGTATTAAGTAAGATATAGTCAATTTTAATATCCTAATTATAGTTGTCTAATTCCTAATCACTGTATAATTTATTTAAGTTAAAGAAAATACTCTCTCTACCAGCCACTTAGCCTCCACCAACAGCCATTTAAATATCAAACCTTTCTGCTTCTTCTCTAAACAACATCGGACTTTGCTTGTTGACAGATTTAGCAGTTTTCCATATAAACTCCAATAGATTTTCATGCACTATCCCAAAATCCTTTTCTAAGCTTCAACTTCTCTATGAACTTGACGTGACACTACTAAAAATCACATATTTAGCATTTTCACATGCTTTTCCCGATCCATATCGACTATTATTTACATAAAGTTAACCAAATAACATAGAAAATATGCATGAAAATCATATATTTTGATAGTAAAAATTTCAACAATTCAAATAGAAGGTTAAGGATATCTATTTGAATATCTCTAAGGGTTCTCCAGAAGACTTAAAATATTTAGCCGGAAAAGATAGCCTATAAAGTAGTATTTGCAAACCTTAGAGTTTCTTCACAAAAAGAAGAGCTTATTAACCAATAAAATATATACCTTGTAGTCCACACGTAAGGCGATGAAAATTACGCTCGGAGGAAAGGCTGTACGCTCTATCCTTATACACGCCTCCAATCGCGTTCAACCATATTGGGAGAGTTTCTTCCTCTGATGGCATGAGTGGTTGGCCTTGCTCATCGGTCGGCTGACTCCTAATGAGCTCTTCCACTGCTTCTTTATACCGATTCTACATTAAAAGTGAATTTTAGTATATAAACAATCATTATAAAATAATTTTAAGTTAATCTTGATCTTACATAAGTCTCCTCCGCCCGTGTCTCAACCCAAGCTTCTTCCCCGATTTTGCTTCTGTGGGTCTTCTTCCAAACCACATCACATGTCGCATGTCTCTTAAGAGCAGCTTCCTGCAAATGAAACAGAAAGAGTTAATAAATTCAAGTAATGTTAGAAAAAATGAAGACTGAGATCTTTAAATAATTACCAACCTCCTCTTATGTGTCCCGGTAGAAACTGAACCACAAGTGTGCAATGAGCCACCTTTTTCAGAATTACGAGCAGACTTTGCTTGTTCACTCTTATGTTTAAAAGTATGAGTGCTCCAGTATTTAAAGATGAGCGAGAATGCAATGATGGAATGGAAGAACGAGGTTGACTTGATCTAGACACAGTAGCCTTCTCTTTTCCTTTTTTCTTTTTCGTCACACTCTCACGAGAATTATTACTCTGATGTCGATCATTATTCTCAGCAGTTACATGTGCCCCCAGGTTCAGCCACCCGAGACTTTCATAAAGTGGAAACTCGTATTGTTAAGCTGCTTTCTTTTCTTATATATTAAACCAGTGTGCACACACAAGCAAGCAACCAGTTCTGTTATGCAAATTGTACATCACCCATCTGATAACCTCCATTTTGGAACACCAAAAAGGCAGTCCGGTACACAAAGTATTTTGCATTCTCGCAGGATCTCAAGAAGGGCCAGCCCCTCAAAGGGTGTGAAGTAGCCAGTCTACTCTAATGCAAGTATTGATGGTGGCTTCCACGGCTCGAACCCGTACTGTTGCTCCAACTAGCTTACCAGATATCTTAATTGCGTTAATTAAAAATAAGTTAACAAAATCGTCAATTTTCTTGAAGTGTCTACATCAGAAAAGCCCTAGTAAACTTCTATAATCTGATCGATTAAGTTGGAATAAGAAATCTCAATCTCAAATCCATATCTAATTTTAGATCTACTAATGTTTGACAACCATGTTCGTATTATTTATGTTAACTTCAAATTTCTGCGACCCTGGGAACAAGAAGCTCAACTAAACAATCATCATAAGCACACAGTACAGACAACTTTGTCATAGAAGCTTGACTAACGCAATTAGAGACTTTCATAAAGTGGAAACAGTTAATCCATGTTAATAAGTGACTGCAGTCCCAGTGTCAACCACCTAAACAATTAATTACAAGTGCGGCCAGGTTCAGCCACCTGAGGCCTTCAATTATGAGATTTAGGGCAGAAATAATTCGAAAATAGAGAGAAAAAAAAACTCACCGGATAAAGTCGCCTGAAGGTCACCGATGAGAGCTGAGTAGAGAGTTAGTCGCTTACTCTGGAAGGAGTTAGTAGGGTTTTGTTCTTTTCACAATTTGTTTACCCGCCTTCTAACAAGTTACAAATATTTTTGTTCAATGTTAATGAAATTTACACTACACAGTCTCCTTAGCTTCTCGTAATCAAATTCGCCTTCTTATATTTAAATATTACTAAATAATTAAATAAGGTATATTCCAATTATTTAGAAGGTTCTTTCATCAATTTATCTTTTAACTTTTGGAATTCCTATTTTAATAATGGCACATGATGGTAAGAGAATTCAATTAAATTATTTTTTAAATTTTATGAGTAAAATTATTTTTCAAGTTAAAAAAAACACTTTTGAGACATTATTAGTTTTGTTTTATATCTACATTATTATTCCAAAGCTTGTACTAAATAAAACAATTATTATTTCAACTTAAAATTAATGTGTAAGATACAAAATATAAATTTAATTAATTCTTTCTCAAAAAAGGATACCTAAAAGATACTTACATTAATATATATTGCATCCAAATAAGGTCAGATGCAAAGCTTGTACTAAATAAAAAATTATTATTTCAACTTAAAATTAATGTGTAAGATACAAAATAAAAATTTAACTGATTCTTTCTCAAAAAAGGATACCTAACATAACTGAATTATACATAAATTTATATTATAGATACCTACTGCAATGTGTATTGTACCAAAATAAGGTCAGTTACAAAGCTTGATCAATTAATTAAAATTTGTCCCTACAATAATTTATTTTGTCCATACCATAATTATACAAAAAAAATGTTAAAGAAATTATACTACTAACAGAGATTTGTATCATAATTAAAAAATAATTTTTATTGAACCACTACTTTCATTAATATATGTTTTTATTTATAATTCGATTTTCTAATGTTGTCTTAAAATTGCCAAGTTACTTATTTTATCTTGTCATTTGGCTTCATCTTATGCTTAATTAAGTGTATATAGATTTTAAAATATTTTGAGGTTAAAAACATAACTCCTAATAATAAGAGTTGCAATTAAATTTTTATTTTTATTATTATTTTATTAGGTACATAAATGTTATTGGTTGAATCTTGTTTAATTATTAATCCATGTATTTAAAATATGAAATCTAATCGTGTTTATAATTAAATGTTAAATTAATATTTGTTACAATTTGCAAGTATAACATTATGGCCTTTCGTCTGTAAATTAACAAAAACAAAAGAAACAAATGAAAAGGTCTTTAAGGTTAACACTCATTTATGTTGTCACTTTTAATATTCTAGATTTTTATGATTAATTCTAGTTGAAATCTAAGTCATTTTTTTCTCTTACTAAACAATTCTATTTTTGCTAGGAAGATTCTTAATCTTTTCGAATTAGCTATTTGTTCAAATATATAAAAGATAAAATTTAATTAACTTTGATATCATAAATATTAGGATTTCCTACATAATAGTTCAAATGAGGAATGATTTAATATGCAAAATTTTAGGTAATTTAAAAATCCTAAATATTAAAAAAAAATCATTAAAAATGACTATATTGTCCAATATGAACTCGATTTTTAAAGGATAAAATAGACAAACAACAATTGGCTAAAGGCTCTCGTGCTTTTAATATAATATAGATATAGATATAGAAATTTAATTACATCACATGTTTCAAAAAAATACACTTCTGCTTACATCACATGTTACATATATACTATTAATACACTTCTACTTACAGTAATTACCAATTTATAAGATAATCATCACTAATATTTTTTATGGCAACAACTACATAATACAATTCTTCTTAGTATGTAATTATTAATGTATAGGTTATTAATCGATGTAGTTAAAGATACTACAAATTTACTTCCTTTGTGTAATTACAAATTACTAAGCTAATTACCACTAATATATTTTTAAGTAGTGTAATTACCTTCACTTAGTATAAATTTCAATAAATAGGCTAATCAACTACCAAGATAATTAAGTAAATACTTACAGAGGGACCTACCGAGGGCCTCCCTCGGTATTGTGTAATAAAAAACAAAATATAATTACGCATAAAATAATATAATTTTAAATTACCGACGGAAGTCCATCGGTACTATAAGAACAAAATTTAAAATATTATTTAAATCCAATATCAATTGAGTACGTGGATAACTTTATTTTCTTTTTCATTTATTTTTTTTAAAGCAATGATAGACACCCTAAAAAAAATCAAAAATATAAATACAAAATGTTCCGAGAAAATTCGTCGGTACAACCATTTAAAGTTGAATCGATCAAAATATCATTATTTACCGACGGAAGTCCGTCGGTTCCTTTTTAAAAAAATTAAAAATTCAAAAATTCAAAAGTATCGAGAGACTCCGTCGGAAAGTCCTTCGGAATACCGACAAAAAAAAGTATGTCGGTATTATTACGTCGGTAAACAACTAATTTTTAGTAGTGTAAATAGGTAAATACTATAATTATGTAACGACCCGGCCGGTCGTTTTAGAAAATTACGCCCCAATCCCCAATTTAACTGTTTCCCTAAGTACATTTCTGCTATTGTGGTTGCCGGGAGAGTCGGTCCTGAAATTTGGAGTATTTTGGGACACTTAGTCCCTAAATGAGAGCTTTAAAGATAGAAAATGATCCGCAACCGGAACAATGTTAAGACGATCTCGGAACGGAAACCCGATGGTTCCATTAGCTCCGTTGGGTGATTTCGGGGTTGGGTGCGCGTTCGGAATGTATTTTGGAGGTCATTAGCTCAATTAGGCTTGAAATGCCGAAGTTTGAAATTTTGGCGAATCCGAACGATAGGTAAGATTTTGATCCGGGGGTCGGAATGGAATTCCGACAATTTTTGTAGCTTCGTTATGTGATTTTGGATATGTCCGCAAATTTTCAGGTCATTCGGACGTCGTTTGGTCGGGTTTTTGATCGAATGTGCAATTCGGAAAGTTTTAAGAAATTTAGGCTTGAATTCGATGTGAATTATTGGTTTTGATGTTGTTAGACGTGTTTTTATGATTGGAACAAGTCCGTATCGTGTTTTGGAATATGTTGGTGGTTTTCGTTGGGGTCCCGGGGGCCTCGGGGTGTTTTCGGATGGTTAAACGGGAGAAAACATGAAAAATTGCAGGTTTGGGTTTTGTTCTGTTGTTTTCACTCCTGCGGAAATGGGAGCAGAGGAGCGAGTCCGCAGGAGCGGACAAGTGAACGCAGGAGCGGAAGTGATCGCTGAAGCGGATCCTGGTCCGCAGAGGCGGCATCGCTGATGCGGATCGCAGAAGCGATCCAGGGTCGCAAAGGGGAGTTCCGCAGAAGCGGAATATTGACCGCTTAAGCGAGTCCGCGGGAGCGGACTCCGAGGCGCGGAAGCGGAATGTTCCGCAGGAGCGGAAGAGATTTCGCAGAAGCGGCCTCGCGGAAGCGACCCTAGGCTCGCAGAAGCGAAATGGGCCAGCCAGGCCTGGAGTTCACAGAAGCGACCACGTGGTCGCAGAAGCGGTTCCGCAGAGGCGGAAATGGTCCGCAGAAGCGAAAATCGCAGATGATTAATTGTATGAGAAGTTAGAAAAATTTTGAAACATTTCACATTTGGGATCTCGGCTTAAGAGGCGATTTGGGCAATTTTTGAGGGAGATTCAAGGGAAATCATCAGGTAATCATCTATGGACTCATCTTATGATTAGTATTGATAATATTATGCAATTATATCATGAAAATGGAGGAATTTGGGGTAATTTATGGAGGATTTAGCCCTAGGCCTAAAATTTAGGAAATCTTTGATTTGAATGGGCAAACGGAGTCCGATTTCGATAAATTTTATATGCACGGACTCGTTTTGAGATAAGGAACCCGAATATATAATTTTCGTGATTTTTCGATAAGTGTACCAAAAGTCGGGTTTTGGCAACTTGTGGATTTTGGTGTATTTTGAGTTATTTTGATTGGGTAATGCCCAATTGGCCTATTTTTATGTGATTCTATTGATTTTTATCAGATACTACACTTGTGGAGGCCGACATTCGCGGCAAGAGGGTTATTCTTAGCGATTTTGTACCGAAATTGAGGTAAGTGGCTTGTCTAATCTCGTGTGGGGGAATTTTCACCCCTAGGATATTGTGTGATAGTTTAAATTCCTTGTACGCGAGGTGACGGGCGTGTACATGCGCTGGTTGTTGAACACATACGTTATTTAAAATGTTCAATGAGTGATATTCCTGTCTTTAGCTGTTAATTTGATATTTTACCCGGTAGTAGTTAGAAAAGCATGATTAGGTAGTACTTAACTGTTTAGTTGCCTAATTGTCTTATTTGAACTTCTTGAAATTTATTGGCACTATTTTTCGGTGAAGTTATAGATAAGCATAATTTATTCTCTCTGTGTATTCCTTTATTTGTTGTGCTTGTGGACTGCGGGTTCAATTCCGGGAGACCCAGGGTTGTGGGTTCGATTCCCAGAGACCCGGAGTGATATTGGTAGGGACTGCGGGTTCGATTCCCAAGATCCTGAGTTATTGGTAGGGACTACGGGTTCGATTCCCGGAGACCCTGAGATTTATTGAGATGTGGACTACGGGTTCGATTCCCGAGATCCTGAGATTTATTGAGATGTGGACTACGGGTTCGATTCCCGAGATCCTGAGTTATTGGTAGGGACTACGGGTTTGATTCCCGAGATCCTGAATTATTGGTAGGGACTAGGGGTTCGATTCCTGGAGATCCTGAATTATTGATTATTTATTTAGACATGGGCTGCGGGTTCGATTCCCGGAGACCCAGAGGTACTGTCAATGGGACGGTGGGTTTGATTCCCACAGGTCCCGGACGTGTTTTATTGAGTTGGTTATTTGTTGTTAGCTTAATTGTAGACGGTTGCAGTATTCATTTTATTGTTGTTATTGCGGGAGTTATTATCATTTAAACTGTTTATTATTGTTATCATCACTATATTATTGTTTCTTCTCAGTAGGGCCCTGACCTTCCTCGTCACTACTCCATCGAGGTTAGGCTTGGCACTTACTGAGTACCGCCGTGGTGTACTCATGCTACTCTTCTGCACACTTTTGTTGTGCAGATCCAGGTACATCGGGACAGGCTCATATTAGGTGATTTAGCAGCATTTTGGGAGACCTCGAGGTATGATCTGCTACGTCCGCAGATCCGGAGGCCTTCCTTCTATTCTGATAGTATTAGTAGATATTTTCTCTCATGTCTTTGTTAGATACTCTTCACACATAGAGCCACAATTGTATACTCTCTTTTAGTCTGTGTTGCCCGTGGGATTCCGGGTCTTGGTGGTGTTTTATACAGTGTGTTGACGAGTGTATGTGCCAAGCGGCATGGATTACATTCCTATTTATATTGTTTTTCCGCTATTTCTTGTTTAAAGTTCATAAACTTGTATATTCCGCAACGTGTTAGGCTTACCTAGTCGTGGGGGCTGGGTGCCATCACGACATGTTCACGATTGGTGAACTAGGGTCGTGACAAGTTGGTATCAGAGCTCTAGGTTCATAGGAGTCACGGGACACAGACCGGTTACTTAGATTCTCGTTGATCGATACAGAGACGTCTGTATTTATTTACGAGGGGCTATGTAACTATTTAGGAAATTCTTCAATTCTTTGAATTCCTTATCGTGCGCCATTTATTCAGTTGAAGCCTATGTCATACGTTCTTTTGCATCCACTCGTGTATTGAAATTTGTGCGCTCGGTATCAAGTATGCGCCGACGGTTCGTGATGCTGCAGAGGAATTTCAAGGGAGTCAAGAATTTACTCAACCATTGTTACCGCGTGTCATCCATATCGATAATGCAAGAGAATTGAGAAATCTTCAATTGTGCACATGGGGGTGCACTAGGTTCAGACATTCGGTTGATAAGTACGGTCTTGAGAAGGTTTACTTAACTGCCTAATCATCACGATAATGGTAGAATCACAAGGTAGATGTGGAACTAAAGATAGTTGGTGGTAATGAAGACTATATGGTTCATATGAGATATCTATTTAGCGAAGGATGCAGCTAGCAGAGATACAGGGGAAAATGAGTTTAACTGTCTTAAGAAGGACATGTACCAAACGAATGTCTTAGGCTGTCTTATGATGAAGACGTATGAATGATAAAGGCTAGTATCATGGATTAGCAAGATGTATCTTATGGTTTCATGCCAAGTGAAAGGATTTCACTATCAACGATCAAATTATGGGTCATGTGTCATATCAGATTTGGCCTACGCTGTATTTAGGTGCTATTCAAAAAGTTCTTTGAAACTTGTGGATGAGTAAGAGTCGAGACTCGTATGGTATGATGTTGGGACTTTTGATGTTCCTGTGTCCATAATAATTCTACATTTCATTATCAGCAGGGAAGACTTCGGCAAGGGCTACATGGTGCTTCGTAGGTGTGTGAATCACAGTATGTCTTAAGCTGTCGTGGTAAAGAATGCTCGATACATAGAGCGGGAAGATGCTTGGTTGTATCGGAATGAGGTCAGACCCTATGAGGTCAGAGTGCTAATAGGGCACAAGTGATTATGTTCGTAGGTTCAAGTGAATTGCAGCTGAATAAGAGTAGATGACTTGAGTGAATGTTTCTAATATGCTCGAGAATCGTGTAATAGTGGCTTTGAGCTAGTGGGAGAGTCTCACCGCTTATGATTTGGGTCGCATGGCTAATTACTTGCGTGAATTCTGGATACTAGCGTATTAATGGGTTATTGCAGCCACGGGAAAAGGACCATGTGTGGTAGTTTGAGTATATGTATTGTTGAATGCATGTTATGTTTAGCCTTACTGGCTCATGTTCAAACTTGAGGGAAAAATTCATGATTTATGCCTCGTATAGGTGCAGGCTTCGCGGGAACTGGTTCCGCTGGGGGCTTTATCGAGAGGGTATTCATATGTTATGAGATTCAGTAGAGTGGTTACATACTGAGGCAAGTTAGAACCGGATGGTTCTCAATAGCGGTCCTAGTGAATTCAAGAGGTAAAGTGTGGTGCCTGATAATTCTGAGTCTATAAGTACAGTTGAGGCTCAAGCTTTTGAAGCAATTTATGAAGAAAGGCACAAAACGATCTATGATGTTTTGACTTGTGGTGTAGTATTTGAGAGACATGAAATGGTCGTCGTTCTTGAGATAGCATGTCCTCATGATTTAAGGTCACTCGGAGTGAGTGCAGTTGGAATAAGTTAGGTATTGAAGGGAGATATTAACATTTCTAAGGCAATCCAAGATAAACTGGAAGGAAGTAGATTGATTAGCCATAGCTGAGTTGGCATATTGATGTCAATGATCGGTTCATGCAACGTGATCGAGTTATGCATGTGATTTGTGGCGGTGCATTTGAGACTTGTCGGCCGCAGTGATTGATGTTATTCTGAAGTATTCTTCTGTTAAGGGCCTGTTACGAGTAGGTAGATCTCGGGAAGGGTTATGGTGGCTTGGACCACTACTTAGATATTGGCATATTCGATGGCTATGAGAATTCGCCATATGTTGTTATAGCTCTCCTGTAGTGAGTTAAATGGAAGGTCTTATGTGATGAAGTATTAGCCTATCGTCAGTTCTAGAGCTATGATGGAAATTGTGTCTATTGTATATCGGCACGTGATGTGCAGTGAGTAGTATGAAATTTGAAGTAAGGACCAAGGTCACAGTTTGGTCAATGAATGTGATATAAAGAGCTCGGATGAGTAGGAAAGGAGTTTCAGTATTTTGAGTAAGATGGGTATTAACATTAGTATCATTTGAGATCGGTGTTCTGTGAGAAAGGCTTTGCATCCCGGTTAGGGACTCCTGATCGCTTTTCAGTGTTAGTGCAGCTGGTGGGTTGAATGTGCAAGCCCGTTTAATTATTCGGAAGATAGTGGGAGCTTGACCCACAAGAAGATTGTATAGGTGTGACTTGTAGTCACTTGATTGGTTAGAAATTTAAACCAAGTATGAGGATTTTGGTGATATCATTCAATTGAGAATTTATGTTGGAGGGCACTCTGCTTATTGGGTTATAGACATGTGAAATATTATTGACTTAGCTTGGCACGACCAGGATAGACTTAAGGTCGGTGGATAGATTTAAATGTGGAAGTGAGCCTTGCATCAGGCCGATTGTGTTTCTTCCAGCAATGCGCCCTTTGTGAAGGGATATTCATGGTCTTATTTCGCGGTTAGTTAATTCATGTAAAGATATATTGAGCCTATGAGTGTGCGACGGCTTGGTAAGTTCCTTATGTGTTGTGGTTCCGCTCAGCGGTGATGTTATATGAGCATGATGGCTCTTGAGACTCATATCTTATATCGCACCTCAGTTGTGCTTGAGTTCATAGCCTATAGCGCTATATGTTTCCTTGTGACTGATATCATGCACCTTAGTATGCTTATGATCGATATTCAGCATTTTGATGTGATGAGCTATTCAGCTCGACGTATGGCCCCTTGTGTGAGTTTTATACAGGGATCGGGTGGCACGCCGCCATGGTTATATTATTTGGATCGTGTGGCACGCCGTCATGGTTATATTATTTGGATCATGTGGCACGCCGCCATGGTTATATTGTTTGGATCGTGTGGCACGTCGCCATGGTTATATTGTTTGGATCGTGTGGCACGCCGCCATGGTTATATTGTTTGGATCGGGTGGCACGCCGCCATGGTTATATTGTTGGGATCGGGTTGCACGCCGCAACAGTGTGATGTTTATTTTAGTGTCTATAATTGCTTTTATGTGTTCTGTTTCCTATTTTCTGAGGAGGTCCATGTTAATGTGAGAGTTGAATAGTTCTCTCTAGTGTTCGCCTTCCTTTTGTATCACGTACGAATCAGTAGCCTACTGGCACATTGTGTCATCTTGTGGGACTTTTGATTATGTCTGATGTGGCTTATTGCCTGAGCAGTTCGTACTGGGTGAGATGAGATTATGTGATTTGGGGTCAGTGCCAACTGATTATATGAAATATATTATAGAGGAAAGGATCATCCTCTGGTTTAGGACAAGGTAATGGATCTTGTCAGGAGTATAGACCCAATGAATTGTTGATTCAGTAGTTGGTTATGGATATCGGCACATCTCTTCCGTCGTGTCAGAATTGTAAAAGTTGGAACGAGACCTATGTAGATCGTGAGGTGCAATGGGAGCATCTGGTTCGTCGAATTTTTTTTTTTGTTGGCTAATTTGATCATAAAATATTATCGTGGTCCTATGGATTTTGTGTTGCAAGGTAAGGATCCAGCAAGATTATGCAGTCATGTTTGAGGACGGCGTTTGAGGAATATTGAGTGATCTCTTGATGAAAACAAGCCTGACACAGAATTCCGGATGTTGGAATTAGGCTCTAAGACTTAATTGTTTAAACAAGAGGGAATATCTTCAGATATATCAGGCTAATGTGCTCAGCTGAGTCCTAGATTTATTGGCCCTTCTGAGATTTTGAGGCATGTTGGGGAGGTTGCTTATGAGTTGGCCTCACCTCCCAGCCTAGCCGGAGTCCATTCCGTATTTCATGTCTTTATGCTTCGGAGATACCATGGTGACCCGTCACATGGGTTGGATTTCACTTCTGTTCAGCTAGACAAGGATCTGTCTTATGTTGAGGAGCCAGTAGCCATTCTAGACAGGCAGGTCAGAAAGCTAAGGTCAAAGAACATCGCTTCGGTAAAGGTTCAGTGGCGGGGCCAGCCGGTCGAGGAGGCGACTTGGGAGACTGAGCAGGATATGCGCAGCCAGTATCCTCACCTTTTCACTACTCCAGGTATGTTTTCTATGCTCGTTCGAGGACGAACGAATCTTTTAAGGGTGGGAAGATGTAACGACCCGGCCGGTCGTTTTAGAAAATTACGCCCCAATCCCCAATTTAACTGTTTCCCTAAGTACATTTCTACTATTGTGGTTGCCGGGAGAGTCGGTCCTGAAATTTGGAGTATTTTGGGACACTTAGTCCCTAAATGAGAGCTTTAAAGATAGAAAATAATCCGCAACCGGAATAGTGTTAAGACGATCTCGGAACGGAAATCCGATGGTTCCATTAGCTCCGTTGGGTGATTTCGGGGTTGGGAGCGTGTTCGGAATGTATTTTGGAGGTAATTAGCTCAATTAGGCTTGAAATGCCGAAGTTTGAAATTTTGGCGAATCCGAACGATAGGTGAGATTTTGATCCGGGGGTCGGAATGGAATTCCAACAATTTCTGTAGCTTCGTTATATGATTTTGGATATGTCCACAAATTTTCAGGTCATTCGGACGTCGTTTGGTCGGGTTTTTGATCGAATGTGCAATTCGGAAAGTTTTAAGAAATTTAGGCTTGAATTCGATGTGAATTATGGGTTTTGATGTTGTTAGACGTGTTTTTATGATTGGAACAAGTCCGTATCGTGTTTTGGAATATGTTGGTGGTTTTCGTTGGGGTCCCGGGGGCCTCGGGGTGTTTTCGGATGGTTAAACGGGAGAAAACATGAAAAATTGCAGGTTTGGGTTCTGTTCTGTTGTTTTCGCTCCTGCGGAAATGGGAGCGCAGGAGCGAGTCCGCAGGAGCGGACAAGTGAACGCAGGAGCGGAAGTGATCGCTGAAGCGGATCCTGGTCCGCAGAGGCGGCATCGCTGATGCGGAAAGAGGATCGCAGAAGCGGTCCAGGGTCGCGAAGGGGAGTTTCGCAGAAGCGGAATATTGATCGCTTAAGCGAGTCCGCAGGAGCGGACTCCGAGGCGCGGAAGCGGAATGTTCCGCAGGAGCGGAAGAGATTTCGCAGAAGTGGCCTCGCGGAAGCGACCCTAGGCTCGCAGAAGCGAAATGGGCCAGCCAGGCCTGGAGTTCGCAGAAGCGACCACGTGGTCGCAGAAGCGGTTCCGCAGAGGCGGAAATGGTCCGCAGAAGCGAAAATCGCAGATGATTAATTGTATCAGAAGTTAGAAAATTTTAGAAACATTTCACATTTGGGGTCTCGGCTTAAGAGGCTATTTGGGCAATTTTTGAGGGAGATTCAATGGAAATCATCGGGTAATCATCTATGGACTCATCTTATGATTAGTATTGATAATATTATGCAATTATATCATGAAAATGGAGGAATTTGGGGTAATTTAGGGAGGATTTAGCCCTAGGCCTAAAATTTAGGAAATCTTTGATTTGAATGGGCAAACGGAGTCCGATTTCGATAAATTTTATATGCACGGACTCGTTTTGAGATAAGGAACCCGAATATATAATTTTCGTGATTTTTCGATAAGCGTACCGAAAGTCGGGTTTTGACAACTTGTGGGTTTTGGTGTATTTTGAGTTATTTTGATTGGGTAATGCCCAATTGGCCTATTTTTATGTGATTCTATTGATTTTTATCAGATACTACACTTGTGGAGGCCGACATTCGCGGCAAGAGGGTTATTCTTAGCGGTTTTGTACCGAAATTGAGGTAAGTGGCTTGTCTAATCTCGTGTGGGGGAATTTTCACCCCTAGGATATTGTGTGATAGTTTAAATGCCTTGTACGCGATATGACGGGCGTGTACATGCGCTGGTTGTTGAACACATACTTTATTTAAAATGTTCGATGAGTGATATTCCTGTCTTTAGTTGTTAATTTGATATTTTACCCGGTAGTAGTTAGAAAAGCATGATTAGGTAGTACTTAACTGTTTAGTTGCCTAATTGTCTTATTTGCTTCTTGAAATTTATTGGCACTATTTTTCGGTGAAGTTATAGATAAGCATAATTTATTCTCTCTGTGTATTCCTTTATTTGTTGTGCTTGTGGACTGCGGGTTCAATTCCCGGAGACCCAGGGCTGTGGGTTCGATTCCCAGAGACCCGGAGTGATATTGGTAGGGACTGCGGGTTCGATTCCCGAGATCCTGAGTTATTGGTAGGGACTACGGGTTCGATTCCCAGAGACCCGGCGTGATATTGGTAGGGACTACGGGTTCGATTCCCGAGATCTCGAGTTATTGGTAGGGACTACGGGTTCGATTCCCGAGATCCCGAGTTATTGGTACGGACTACGGGTTCGATTCCCGAGATCCTGAGTTATTGGTAGGGACTGCGGGTTCGATTCCCGGAGATCCTGAGTTATTGATTATTATTGAGACATGGGCTGCGGGTTCGATTCCCGGAGACCCGGAGGTACTGTCAATGGGACGGTGGGTTCGATTCCCACAGGTCCTGGACTTGTTTTATTGAGTTGGTTAATTTGTTGTTAGCTTAATTGTAGACGGTTGCAGTAATCATTTTATTGTTGCTATTGCGGAAGTTATTATCATTTAAACTGTTTATTATTGTTATCATCACTATATTATTGTTTTCTCAGTAGGGCCCTGACCTTCCTCGTCACTACTCCATCGAGGTTAGGCTTGGCACTTACTGAGTACCGCCGTGGTGTACTCATGCTACTCTTCTGCACACTTTTGTTGTGCAGATCCAGGTACATCGGGACAGGCTCATATTGAGGTGATTCAGCAGCATTTTGGGAGACCTCGAGGTATGATCTGCTACGTCCGCGGATCCGGAGGCCTTCCTTCTATTCTGATAGTATTATATTAGTAGATGTTTTCTCTCATGTCGTTGTTAGATACTCTTCAACATAGAGCCACAGTTGTATACTCTCTTTTAGTCCGTGTTGCCCGTGGGATTCCGGGTCTTGGTGGTGTTTTATACAGTGTGTTGACGAGTGTATGTGCCAAGCGGCACGGATTACATTCCTATTTATATTGTTTTTTCACTATTTCTTGTTTAAAGTTCATAGACTTGTATATTCCGCAACGTGTTAGGCTTACCTAGTCGTGGGGGCTGGGTGCTATCACGACATGTTCACTATTGGTGAACTAGGGTCGTGACAAATTACCATCACCTCGTGTTTACATTATGAGAAAATGTCCAGACTAAACTTAGAGAAAAGAGCACACAAGGACAAAGTTAAATATATGACTTTTGTCTCAGAACTAAGAGCTAATTCGAAATTGACTGGCTGTTGACTTACATTAGCTTGATGACTGTGTTGGGAATAAACCCCATAACATAATATTTACGGTATTACTGATAAATGCAGAACACAAAGTAATGGTTAAAGCAACAAGAATAAAAATGTAGCAATAATGACATCAAGATTTTACGTGAAAATCCTTTTGAATAAGGGAAAAACCACGGCCAAGAGGAGCAACTGATATCACTATAGCGAGGAATTTTACATTGTGTAGTAACGAGTAGAAATACTCCTAAGACCTCAACACCCTCAAAAGAAGTAAACATTCTTTTGCTTCTTTCACCTCACTACAATATCTCTCACACTCTATTTTTCTTCATAAACTATTTTCTTATAGTTTATGAAATACCTTATTCTCTCTTTTCTCTTTTTGTTGGTGTGCAGAAATGAGAGTTGAAGCTCTCCTTTTATAGCTAAAACTTCACCTATTATATTTGACAATTTCTACACATTTTTTTACAATTCCAACAAGGTTGGTTACCAACCAAATCAAGTCAATATAATTAGCTACCAATATTTGGCAAACTCAACAAGGTTAGCTACCAAACCAAGTCAATAATATTGACTACCAAACAATTTGAATGATTATTATTATACTGAAGGATTCAATTCAGGGATATTATTATTATTTCATGTACACAAAAGTAAGAATTGGAGAAATTAAAGCAACTTCTGGGTATTTGGTAAATGATAATAACAGCTGATACTACTAGTTTTTCTACATCAAATTACATGCAAATATCCAAAACATACAGAAGTGCAGCACATGCACATGGCTATTGTTAACATGGAGGATCACTTTAATTAGCTAGTGGGGACATACTACTATAAAGTATAGTCAAATTAAGTTAATAGTTCAAGCTTTTTATTATAAAACGAGCTAGCTACTTTCTCAATTATATTGTAGTAGCTAGCACTAGTGTACTAGTAAAAAAATTCAAATATATAATATATGTAGTGCACGCAGAGGCTCATAAGGCAGTATTTCAACTTTCTCATATTCCTATAAGAAAGCAAAATGATTAAATTTCCCACTATTTAAGTGATTGCTTGGACTTGATAGGTAAAAAGAAGATATCCTCATTACAGGGAACAAAGAGTCTCTCTAACTTTTTCTTTTTTAAACACTTTTTGGTACCAAAGAATTGACAGCATGCATGAATATTCTCTGCATCATCTTTTTACCTATTTTTTACGACTTCAATAAATCCTACTTCCGGTATCTATCTTTTCATGCACTTATTTTCATGGAGTTATTTTTATATTTTCTCACTATCAAGTATGGATTCATGATTTTGAATTTAAGGGTTCTAAATTATAGTAAAGATAACTTATTGGGTCTACATAAATTATTATTCCCTCCAGTTCAAAATAAGTAATTTTTTAGATGTTTTCATACATATTAAGAAATTCACCTTCTAGCATTAATTAGTAATGAAATTGACCATATTAACCTTTAATATTTCACATAAACACTCCTAACACATATTCCAAAATTATTTACTCCGGCCAAGGACAATATAGAAAAAAAATTAATTCATTCTTAAAATCTGAAAAATTAACTTATTTTGGACCACAAGGAAAAAGCCGAGAGAGTAATATTGTACTCAGTTAAATTTTTTATTTAAATAAAAGTTCAGGGCAAAACGATTGATTTAGCAAACCATAAACCAAACGATACGATAGCCCCGACCCTTAATCAAGTACATGCAAGGCAGCACTCTCTTTTGATGAAGCCCTGCTTTATTTTGTTACTTTTATATTTTTTTGCACGTGAATTTTAATTTTTCTGAAATCGTATTACTATACCAATTATTTTAAAATATTTATCGAGTTTAATACTTTATTATACTTTGATTAGATAATAATTTAAGTAGAATTTAAATTATTTCAACATAGGGCCTCTTTTATTTTAATATATTTTTTTACATCACTAAGCCTTAAGTTAATTATTATTAAATAGTAATTAAAAAGTCAGTTGAGAAATAATTCGTCATATATTTTTCTCATTTTTTAAATTGAATGATATATAGTTTTATTCTTTTAGTATTTTCAGTATGTTAATGCATTGTCTTTTTCTTTTGTACTAATCATAAGTTAAATATTAATATTATTCCCAAATAGTTGATGAAAAGGCATTTTTTGGTTCTTTTAAATAATAATCGTGATTTTAATTATTAAGAATTTTATCAAGAAACTTTGTGATTTGTTCTATTGAAATGACATAATATTTTTTTCTAGTTTCATTCAATATGATTGGGATACTATTTAGGGTATAATGCAATCATCATCACAATGGTAGTATTTGTTGAGACTATTTTAAAAATACTAATTGTATATTTATCTATTTTAAAATTTTTATAATATTGAATTCTAACTGAATAGAGAAGTACTCAACTAACTTCAATCATAGAGGGAGAAGTATAATATTGTATGACGATACTTCTCGTACTTCTTAATATATAACGATTTTTTAAAGATAATAATTTCACAAATTAGTTGTCTTCATTACTTCAGTTCTATAATCAAAAAGGAAACTTGAAACTATATTTTATTCTTAAATAAAAAAAATTCTGATTTTTATTAAGTATTCCAATTGAAATTTGTATAAAATGATATCAACTAATAATAATATAATAACATTTGAATGTAAATCTACACATATAGTATCATTAAATTTTTTAATGAAATCATCTTTACTGAAATAGTCAATAAATAAAATGACATTTCTTAAGAAATAATAGAATTGTCATATATAAATGTATGTGACCTTAGTATTTTTAATCGGGCGAACATTTGAATTATAAATTATCAAAAAAATAATTATTCTAGTTAAAAGTACTTGTTGAAAAAAAAATAATAACAATCAAGTAATGCATTTAATAGAGATAGTAAAGGTTGAATGGAAAGTGGGGTCCACCTAAAAAATTTAATAGTTTATGGGCACGTTAGTTGTGATTTTTTCGATTGTTAAGAACCCACAACAAAATTTTTGAGCCTAGTATAAAAAAAATAATGTACTAATATATTTAAAATGACCATTATACCCCTAGTCAACGTCCTCTTCTCTTTTCTATATAATACTTAGATGATGCACGCGTGCGATGCATGCGCCCAATTGTTTTTTTTTTCTTTTTTTTTTCTTTTTAATATTTCTTGGTCTATTGTTAATCACACACTTTTCTCCTGGAAACAGCCTCTCTATCCCTCGAGGTAGGGGTAAGGCCTGCGTATATATTACCCTTCCCACACCCTATTTGTGGGATCACACTGGGTCGTTGTTGTTGTTGTTAATTACACTTTATACACCTTTAGGGAAAGAAGAAATAGAATAGGCTTTTTGTAACGACCCGGCATGTCGTTACGGGAATTTACCACCCCGTCATGTTGCAATTACATGTTTTATGCTTTTATATCAGTCTTAGAGCCTATCGGGTGAGTTAGGAGTGAATTGAATTGAAAATGAAGTAAATAACATGTTTGAAGGAAGTTTGGATATGGAAAGTCAACCTAGAGTTGACTATCGAGTTAGAGTGCTCGGAATCGGATTCTGATGATTCGACTAGTTTCGAGGGATCATTTATGACTTAGGAGAGCAATCAGAATTGAATTTGGAGGCCCGGTGTAGAAATAGGCTTGAATTGGCTAAGGTTGAATTTGGGCGAAAATCGAACGGTAGGTGAGATTTTGATCCGGGAGTCGGAATGGAATTCCGACAGTTGCAGTAGCCCTGTTAGGTGATTTTGGATGTGCCTGCAAAATTTTAGGTCATTCGGACGTCGTTTGGTTGGGTTTTTGATGGAATGTGTAATTTGGAAGTTTTGAAGAAACTTAGGCTTGAATCCGTGTGTAATTGGTGATTTTGATGTTTAGGATGGTGTTTTTATGATTGGAACGAGTTCGTATCGTGTTTTGGGGTATGTTGGTGGTTTTCGTTGGGGTCCCGGGGGCCTCGGGGTGAATCCGGACCATCATCCGGGCATTTTGAACTTGGCAAAATCTGCTGTAAATTGCATATCACTGTGCAGAAGGTTAAGCCTTCGCGTTCGTGAGGGCAAGGCCCGCGTTCGCGTAGGCTGGGGTACTTTGGTCATCGCGTTCGCGAGGAGGGCAGCCGCGATCGCGTAGAAGGAATCCTAGGAAGCATCGCGTTCGCGATGGGTTAGTCGCGATCGCGTAAGAGGAAATAGTGAAACATCGCGTTCGCGTGGATGGAGGTCGCGTTCGCGTAGAAGGACCTCCGGATGGCTGAAGAAATGTGCATCGCGAACGCGTGGGGGCATGTCGCGTTCGCGAAGGGAAAATGGATCAGTGCATCACGGACGCGTGATAGGTAACGCGAACGCGGAGAGTAAAATGATGCTGGGCTTCGCGAACGCGTGGGAGCTCACGCGAACGCGAAGAGCAAATTTGTCTGGCAGTGAAATTTAAAACCAGAAACATTTCACTTACGGGTTCATATACCCAAAACACCATTTTTGAGCCCTAGAGAGAAGAAATCACGGGAAAACGCGCTGGGAAATCATCGGGTATTCATCGGAGGTAAGTTTCTTGACTCAAAAATATCATTTTATGGTAGAATTAACATCAATCTTCATGAATTTGGGTAGAAATTGTGAAGGATTGTGGCCTAGATATTGAAAATAAAAATTTGGGTTTTGAAAGGCCAATCGAACTCCGATTTTGGAAAATTTTATCTGTATGGACTCGTGGCGAGACGAGGATTCTAGAAATATGAGTTTCAAAATTTTTCGAGATGTGGGCCCGGGGCTCGAGTTTTGCAAATTTCGTGATTTTTGATATTTTTCGAGTTCTTTCGATTGGGTGGTGTTCCATTAGCCTATTTTGATATATTTGTGCTAATTTGTGCTAGTTTTGACGTGCGTGGATGCCGGTTCGAGGAGCTAAGGCGTCGCGGGCATGAGCTTTCGTCGGTTCGAGGTGGGTAATACTTGTAAATGATGTCCTGAGGGTTAGTAAACCCCGGACTTGCACATCTTAGTGCTGTGTTGAGGTGACTTGCACGCCGGATAACAGGCGTGGGGTAGAGCACCATTGGGGATCGCGACTTGGTCCGTCCCGCGTAATAAATAATAACAATTAATTATTGAAATGAATTGGACTAATTATCATGTTTGGGCTTCGTGCCGATTATTTGAATCCTTCAGGGATTAGTATCATTGTCTTGATAACACTGTACATATTTTTATCTAAATTTAAGGTTTTAAATGGTATTTTTGCTATTCAACATTCTTATAAGGTTATGAAAAACTTGAACAAGGTCTTAATAATATTTTAGCTGTGAGCTAATATGATATTGTTGCCCGTAAGGCTTTCTTGATTATTTGTTAGACTGATTGGGCCGAGGGCCATATGTTAGGGCATGACATTTCATGTGACATATGCATACACATGCATGGATCGGACTGCACGCCGCAGTGGCATACGGATCGGGCTGCGCACCGCAGCAGGTGTGATATTAATATTGTGCTTGGGCTGTAGGAGCCCCTCCGGAGTCTGAACCCCCACAGTGAGCACGGGTACCCAAATTGGATCGGGCTACACGCCGTAGCGGTCATATGCATTGCATGGCATACATACATTGGTTTACGTGTACTACGTGGCATAACATTTAGCACTCATACATTACTGGCACACATGCATTAGTTGCCTTATTGACCGGATCTCCTGGTGTAAATTGATAAGGAGTGTTGAGCCCGAGGGGCTGATTTGAGTGCGGACTTGCACTGCTTGAGATTGTATCCAGGTATTGGTATATTATTATGAAAGAGAGTAGCTAAAATTGAGATTTCTAAATAATCTACTCACATATGCTTGAAAGGAATAAAAAGATAGTTCTGTATTGTGTAGCATGAGATAGTGCCTATCGTGGTTTTCTTCCCTTCAGCATTATTAACTTTTATTACTGCTGAGTTGGAAGTACTCACACTCGACTCCCTGCACCTTGTGTGCAGATCCAGGTACATCACAATGGAGCTGATTCTATTGCGGCTCGGGAGTGCTTTTGGACAGTCGAGGTAGCTGCCAGCGTTCGCAGGACCTGATTCTCCAGTTTGTCTGTATTTTGTTCTGATCATCCCACACTTGTGCACAATTATATTCACTATTTACACTTTGTATACTCTGTAGAGGCTCATGACTCTTGACCCTTCGGTCTATGGGAGTTGGCACGTGTTGGGACTTGGTTCCCTATTTTTAATATATCTATCACCGTTAAATTATTCTGTTTTGCTTAAATTGGATAAAGTGAGCTTGTGGCTCCGTGATTGTTGTTAATTGGTCAGGCTGGCCTAGCAATGTGCTGGGCGCCATCATGACCGGATTTGGGGTCGTGACAAGTTGGTATCAGAGCCTAGGTTTACTAGGCCTCATGAGTCTTGAGCCGGTTAGTAGAGTCTTGTGGATCGGTACGGGGACGCTCGTACTTATCCTCGGGAGGCTGCGAACCTTTAGAAAACACTTCACATTTCTTGGAATTCTTATCGTGCGTACTTGATTCAGCTTGAGATATGCTTTTGAAATTCCTTCCGCACGTTTGTGTATGCATCGAGCGCTCAGTAATATAAGTGCCTTATATGTAGTGGAACGAGTTCAAACTCAGGAAGACTAAAATGATTATGCTATGTGTATCTTGGTGGAAGGTATTCTGCTGAAATGCTAAATTGAGGCGAGATAGGTGGATTGGTTCTCATGTGTAATTGAAAGGTAGTTGATATGTGTTATGATTCGAGCAGGTACAATGCATGTTCATGTATAAACTATGATACTATAATTCGTATAGTATTGAGACTTAATGTTGTTGAAATACATTGTGATATCTTGTTGAGTTGTGGATGTATTGTTAGAATGGTTTGGTGATTCTCTGGCGGGTGGATAGGCCAATTTACAAAGGAAACTCTGCCGAAATTTTTGGAAAATTTGGGACTTAGAAAGATTTCTGTCACCTAAAGAGAGTGGGCTTATTGGTGGTGCATGTATATCTGCAAGAATTGCAGAAGAGCTAAGGTCTCCGATGATTCGAGTCTCTGTCAAGGCTTGTAAATGACTTGAGTTTAATCTCATATTAACATTTCGGCATCACTTGAGTAATAATGATATGAGTGATTGAAAGTGCTTTGATGTATGACTCTGAGCTAAGTTGGGGAGGTTGTTATTGATTAACTGATTGCACTATCGTGTGCTGTGTTGGCTGTGTCTCTAGATATGTTTGGGAAATTTTGATAAAGGTTATGGTGCTTCGTAGATGTGAAGAAATACTAGGATGTTTTGAACTGATGTTGGTAATGAATGTTCGGTGTATAGAAAGTTAAGATAGCTAATTGTGTTTGTATGTAATCATGATTTGCATTGTCAGAGTTCTAACAAGGCACGAGTGGTCCTACTCAATAGGACAGTTGAATTACAGCTGAATAAGGGTGAATGATGTCTGAGAATAGTTTTGCAGTGTTCAAGATTTTGCTTGTAACAGTCAGGTCCCTTAAGATTTGTGTATGTGGCTAAAGATGGCGGTTTCATTAGAGAAGATCAAGGCTTGTGTTATATCATGTGAATGATGGGATTCTAGGTATCCGTATGGGGAAGTAATGATAACAATTTAAAAATCGCGGGAAGTTCATCAAAATAAAGTGTGGTAGCATGTGGTACTTTTGGGAAACATTGAGAGAGTATTCAGTGGCCTATGGGTCTTAGACCGTGTGGTCTTGTGTACGAGCCTTGTGCGGTAAAAAGTGGTTGAGGCATTGTCCTACTACAGTAAAGACTGATATGAAATTAGAGATGAATCAGAAAGGAAACTTGGTAAATGGAACGACTTGTTAATGAACCAGAATGGTATATATATATAAAATAAAAATAAAAAGAGTTCTTGCACACATTGCAGCAGAGCTTTTGAGTGTTGGCAGTTGTGTAACTCGATATGGGTATAAGGATTCAGTCCTGGCAGTTTAACTTATGCAATGTAATTGGGGAGAAAGAGTTTATGATGTGTTTTATCACGGTTTGAAAATGAGTATATTCCTGTCGGTATGCGAAGTGTGGAATGTGTAATGAGTTTTTCTTCTATATGGGATCACGAAAGTCCTTGACTAGTGGAGTGCGCCGATGTTGAGGCGGAGGAAAAGGATATGAATTTCCATGTTGTCTTAGTGTGATATGGTATACACGATGTGTTATGGAAAGTTGATAATGGTATATTCTAGGTTTTGAGATCAGTTCATAATATATGGGAAGTCAATAAAATTATTGAGCAGCGCGGACAACTGCAGGTGAATTTAAGAATCGATCTTTCTGATAATTTAAGAAAATGGTACTGCTATTCTATTAACTTGGCAGGGAATATGATACAAAAAGGACAAGGTAATGTAAACTGATGATATCCAATGGTATGGTGGTATTCTCTTGTTGGATCGACTATAATAACTGAGTCGTTGATGGCATAGTGAAATTTCTGAATGGCCGTCGTGGTATGAATGGACGCTTGATGTGCGTTATGTATATGTACAGTGGAGTATGGGATCAGGCATTGTGATTCATGTGTTGTATATGTTTTGGAGACTTGAAGCTCTTGTTAGTACGCCTATGCAGTGGTTTTATATCGTGTGTATCAATACCGTTTGTGATTATTAAAAATCGGAGGCTCTAGTGGCTTTCTCTCTCAACTTGATATGACGAATTTGGATTATGATACCTTATTTCAGACTGGTTGACATAAGTCAGGTTGTCTAGACCGATGTGATATGGACTATGATGGTATGGCACAAATTGCGTAGCAAAGTGCATCAGAGTATGCTCCAGCGGGGTAGTTGTACCTCAGGACCAGCAGACGGCTGGTGGGTATTGCTTTGTTGGTTGGACCTTAGTGGCGGATGTTAGTGTAGAAGTATCCACCATTGATTCAGTTCCAGTATTGAGAAACGTTGTCAGATGCGTTTCATGTGGCCGAGCTTGAGGCTATATATATATATATATATATGTTTGCTATAATGAGAAAATTCGACTCGATATGCATTTACTTTGCGAGATTTATGCGTGGATCGGGTGGCACACCGCCACAGGTATGGTATCTGGATCGGGTGGCACGTCGCCACGGGTATGTCACTGGAGCGGGTTGCACGCCGCAACAGATATTGTGAAAATATAATTAGTTATATGCTACCTGGTATACAATACTTCCTCGCTTCTGAGGAAAAGTCTGTATTGAGTATCGCTTGGCAGATGGCACGTCGGTTGTGTCCTTTGAGGATTTGATAGCTTACGTTAATTGTTTCACCGTGGGTGAGGTTGATTGCGTGGGTTCAAGACCTAGATCCGTGCGTGGCTAACCGTTTTGAGCTTAGTGGCTTGAGGTGCTTCATGAGTAATAATGTTGGGGTAGAATAACGAATCGTGGAAAGGCCACGTGATGTTATGACCTCTCGAGGAGGATTCAGGTACTTTATTTCTATAATGCGAGACGCGATCTCAGTTCTATATTATGATGGCACAGAGGGATTAAATTGCAGCTCTATTTGCTGGAGACATTTGTCATGAATTGAGCTGTCATGATTCGAGTGTGTGCATACATTTCTATTGGAGCCTATGTTGTGCTCTTTGTGGCTTAGGCCGGTGTTGAGCTGTTTATCACCAGTGCGGGGTGTTATAATCAAAATGACCGTTGGAGTCATTAATGAATACGCGCATATTGGATCTTGGCTTGTTAGAAAGGTAAAAATCGAGATTTGGCTCCGAAACCTATCGTGGTATGAGTTTTAAAAAGGGAAATAGATTCACGAATGGTTAACCTGAGAGATGGGTTTGGTATATCGCGTGCTTCAGCTGCCGTGGGCAGGATATGGAGGTGTTGGGATAAGACTCTATCTAATGAAAGAGGTTTTCAGCTAGTATTTGGTTATTGTGGCTTGTTGTTGTGATTAGAGACTATCGTCTCGAGTGATGGGGTTGTCGATACATTATATGATCTCACCCGGAGTAGTGAATGTGGGTTATTGCAGTGGATTCGAGTGTATCCCGAGTATAGGCATGGGATTTGCATTTGGCATATGATTTCGGAAAGTGCAATGTGATTTATGGTTCAGATGGTCTGTGAAATTTTGACTATATGGTGTTTTCGGACTTATGTGAGATAGGGTGACGTATGATCGCCCGAATATATGCTTGGTAAGGTCATTCAGCTATTGGGTTGCTTCTAGTACAACTCTGAGTACGCTCGAGGACGAGCGATTGTTCAAATTGGGAAGAATGTAACGACCCGGCCTGTCGTTATGGGAATTTACCACCCCGCCATGTTGCAATTACATGTTTTATGCTTTTATATCAGTGTTAGAGCCTATCGGGTGAGTTAGGAGTGAATTGAATTGAAAATGAAGCAAATAGCATGTTTGAAGGAAGTTTGAATATGGAAAGTCAACCTAGAGTTGACTATCGAGTTAGAGTGCTCGGAATCAGATTCTGATGATTCGACTAGTTTCGGGGGATCATTTATGACTTAGGAGAGCAATCGGAATTGAATTTGGAGGCCGGTGTAGAAATAGGCTTGAATTGGCTAAGGTTGAATTTTGGCGAAAACCGAATGGTAGGTGAGATTTTGATCCGGGAGTCGGAATGGAATTCCGATAGTTGTAGTAGCTCCGTTAGGTGATTTTGGATGTGCCTGCAAAATTTCAGGTCATTCGGACGTCGTTTGGTCGGGTTTTTGATGGAATGTGTAATTTGGAAGTTTTGAAGAAACTTAGGCTTGAATCCGTGTGTAATTGGTGATTTTGATGTTTAGGATGGTGTTTTTATGATTGAAACGAGTTCGTATCGTGTTTTGGGGTATGTTGGTGGTTTTCGTTGGGGTCCCGGGGGCCTCGGGGTGAATCCGGACCATCATCCGGGCATTTTGAACATGGCAAAATCTGCTGTAAATTGCAGATCACTGTGCAGAAGGCTAAGCCTTCGCGTTCGCGAGGGCAAGGCCCGCGTTCGCGTAGGCTGGGGTACTTTGGTCATCGCGTTCGTGAGGAGGGCGGCCGCGATCGCGTAGGAGGAATCTGGGAAGCATCGCGTTCGCGATGGGTTAGTCGCCATCGCGTAAGAGGAAATAGTGAAACATCGCGTTCGCGTGGATGGAGGTCGCGTTCGCGTAGAAGGACCTCCGGATGGCTGAAGAAATGTGCATCGCGAACGCGTGGGGGCATGTCGCGTTCGCGAAGGGAAAATGGATCAGTGCATCGCGGACGCGTAATAGGTAACGCGAACGCGGAGAGTAAAATGATGCTGGGCATCGCGAACGCGTGGGAGCTCACGCGAACACGAAGAGCAAATTTGTCTGGCAGTGAAATTTAAAACCAGAAACATTTCACTTACGGGTTCATATACCCAAAACACCATTTTTGAGCCCTAGAGAGAAGAAATCACGGGAAAATGCTGGGAAATCATCGGGTATTCATCGGAGGTAAGTTTTTTGACTCAAAAATATCATTTTATGGTAGAATTAACATCAATCTTCATGAATTTGGGTAGAAATTGTGAAGGATTGTGGCCTAGATATTGAAAACGAAAATTTGGGTTTTGAAAGGCCAATCGAACTCCGATTTTGGTAAGTTTTATATGTATGGACTCGTGGCGAGATGAGGATTCTGGAAATATAAGTTTCGAAATTTTTCGAGATGTGGGCCCGGGGCTCGGGTTTTGCAATTTTCGTGATTTTTGATATTTTTCGAGTTCTTTCGATTGGGTGATGTTCCATTAGCCTATTTTGATATATTTGTGCTGATTTATGCTAGTTTTGACGTGCGTGGATGCCGGTTCGAGGAGCTAAGGCATCGCGGGCATGAGCTTTCGTCGGTTCGAGGTGGGTAATTCTTGTAAATGATGTCCTGAGGGTTAGTAAACCCCGAACTTGCACATCTTAGTGCTGTGTTGAGGTGACTTGCACGCCGGATAACAGGCGTGGGGTAGATCACCATTGGGGATCGCGACTTGGTCCGTCCCGCGTAATAAATAATAACACCTAATTGTTGAAATGAATTGGACTAATTATCATGTTTGGGCTTCGTGCCGATTATTTGAATCCTTCGGGGATTAGTATCATTGTCTTGATAACACTGTACATATTTTTATCTAAATTTAAGGTTTTAAATGGTATTTTTGCTATTCAGCATTCTTATAATGTTATGAAAAACTTGAACAAGGTCTTAATAATATTTTAGCTGTGCTAATATGATATTGTTGCCCGTAAGGCTTTCTTGATTATTTGTTAGACTGATTGGGCCGAGAGCCATATGTTAGGGCATGACATTTCATGTGAGCATATGCATACACATGCATGGATCGGACTGCACGCCGCAGTGGTATACGGATCGGGCTGCGCGCCGCAGCAGGTGTGATATTAATATTGTGCTTGGGCTGTAGGAGCCCCTCCGGAGTCTGAACCCCCACAGTGAGCACGGGTACCCAAATTGGATTGGGCTACACGCCGTAGCGGTCATATGCATTGCATGGCATACATACATTGGTTTACGTGTACTACGTGGCATAACATTCAGCACTCATACATTACTGGCACACATGCATTAGTTGCCTTATTGACCAGATCTCCTGGTGTAAATTGATAAGGAGTGTTGAGCCCGAGGGCCTGATTTGAGTGCGGACTTGCACTGCTTGAGATTGTATCCAGGTATTGGTATATTATTATGAAAGAGAGTAGCTAAAATTGAGATTTCTAAATAATCTACTCACATATGCTTGAAAGGTATAAAAAGATAGTTCTGTATTGTGTAGCATGAGATAGTGCCTATCGTGGTTTTCTTCCCTTCAGCATTATTTACTTTTATTACTGCTGAGTTGGAAGTACTCACACCCGACTCCCTGCACCTTGTGTGCAGATCCAGGTACATCACAGTGGAGCTGATTCTATTGCGGCTCGGGAGTGCTTTTGGACAATCGAGGTAGTTGCCAGCGTTCGTAGGACCTGATTCTCCAGTTTGTCTGTATTTTGTTCTGATCATCCCACACTTGTGCACAGTTTATATTCACTATTTACACTTTGTATACTCTGTAGAGGCTCACGACTCTTGACCCTTCGGTCTATGGGAGTTGGCACGTGTTGGGACTTGGTTCCCTGTTTTTAATATATCTATCACTGTTATGCTTAAATTGGATAAAGTGAGCTTGTGGCTTCGTGGTTATTTTTGATTGGTCGGGCTGGCCTAGCAGTGTGCTGGACGATATCACGACCGGATTTGGGGTCGTGACACTTTTCTATAATAACGTATAGAACCACGATTACATGTATTATTATTTATCTTTTGCATTATGTGCATTTTAATTTTTCTGAAATCGTATTGCTATACCAATCACTTTGAAACACTTGTCGAGTTTAATGCTTTATTATACAGTGATTAGATAATAATTCAAGTAGAATTTAAATTATTTTTACATAGGGCCTCTTTTATTTTAATATATTTTTTTACATCACTAAGCCTTAAGTTAATTATTATTAAATAGTAATTAAAAAGTCAGTTGAGAAATAATTTGTCGTATATTTTTCTCATTTTTTAAATTGAATGATATGTAGTTTTATTCTTTTAGTATTTTCAGTGTGTTAATGCATTATCTTTTTCTTTTTTACTAATCATAAGTTAAATATTAATATTATTCCCAAATAGTTGATGAAAAGGTATTTTTGGTTCTTTTAAATAATAATCGTGATTTTAATTATTAAGAATTTTAATAAGAAACATTGTGATTTGTTCTATTGGAATTACATAGTATTTTTTTCTAGTTTCCTTCGATATGATTGAGATACTATTTAGGTATTAATCCAATCATCATCACAATAGTAGTATTTATTGAGACTATTTTAAAAATATTAATTGTATATTTGAATTCTAATTGAATAAAGTATGTACTCAACTAACTTCGATCATAGAGAAGTATAATATTGTATGACGATACTTCTCATACTTCTTAATATATAACGACTTTTAAAAGATAATAATTTCACAAATTAGTTGTCTTCATTTTTACTTCAGATATTCTCAACTCATATTTTTAGAGAGGGTTAATTATTATAATTTTTTATATTCTATAATCAAAAAGGGAACTTGAAACTATATTTTATTCTTAAATAAAAAAAATTCGAATTTTATGAAGTATTCCAATTGAAATTTGTATAAAATGATATCAATTGATAATGATATAATAACATTTGAATGTAAATCTACATATAGTATCATTAATTTTTTTTTAATGAAATCTTCTTTACTAAAATAGTTAATAAATAAAATGACATTTCTTTAGAAAATAATAGAATTGTCATATATAAATGTATGTGACCTTAGTATTTTTAATCGGGCAAATATTTGAATTATAAATTATCAAAAAAATAATTATTCTAGTTAAAAGTGCTTGTTGATAATAATAATAATAATAACAATCATGTAATGAATTTAATAAAGATAGTAAAGGTTGAATGGAAAGTGGCGTTCACCTAAAGAATTTAATACCTTATGGGCACGTAGTTTTGGTTTTTTCTGTTATTAAGAACCCAAATCAAAACTTTTAAGCCTAGTATACAAACAAACAATGCACTAGTATATTTAAAATAACCATTATACCCTTGGTCAACGTCCTCTTCTCTTTTCTATATAAATAAAGAATAATAGAAAATAGAAATTATATAGAAGTAAAAGAAAAAGGATATTAACCGTACAAGTTATATACACTATGGTACTACTCTATCACGTGCATAGATTTGGATGTACAAATATTTGGAAGTGGAGGACCCCTCTCCTTTATTTCAACTTATAATGATGTGATTATCGTACCCTGCCATTATATCAAAGTCCTTATCCTGCCTATTATATCTATCATTTACGAATCCACATACTACGTAATAGTAATAGATTACTCCTTACTTTCTGGTATAGCGTAAATAACTACTCCACATAGGAATAACCTAATCATAATTTTGATTTTACTGTACATAATATAATCAATTTTAATTTGACGCACATCCTGTCTCTCACACACCCAACTCATCACGAAAGCAAAAAAAGGAAGACATAATTCAGCTTTTTGTATATATAAAAGTTGATTACAGACTGAATGATGTAGAAGGGTACCGCACGGTAAAAAGTGAAAACAAGAAAAAAAAAAAAAGGAAAAAAAACGAGGAATTAAGAAGGAAAATCAACCTTCATGAATTCAAGTTAAACAAGGAAAAAGAAGACAGAACTAATTCCAATTTAATATATAATCCTCCTCTCTATATATATTATATAGTTCAAGGTTGATTAGTAATTGGGTAGAAGAAAGAAAAGAAAATCTATCTATATCTATCTATAATTAAAAGCCAAAGAAGAAGGCTTCTAATTAAACCACATGGTATCATACAAAATTAACACATGGCATTTTTAGACATACATTCTATATTGGAGGAATTAAATTCAACAAGTTAAAACAGTTGTGTTTGCTATTCATTATCCGAAAACCCGCTGGATAATTACAACAACTACCGCATACCAGCCGCATACCACTAAAGCATAAACTAACACATACCATGTTATAAGGTAATATTTAAAAAAACTGATGCATACCATAACCTTTTAAATTGCTGCATACCATAACCTTTTAAACTGCCATGCGACAATTACTTGTCCACTAACAAAACACAAGATTTTTCCATTTATAAACTGCCATGCGATAATTACTTCTCCAGTAGCACGATAGATAGATATTTTACCCTCACTTATGCCTTCTAAAAGTGTAAAGTTCCTTTTACTATCTTAATTTAAACAACTTATGCCTTCTAAAAGTGTAAAGTTCCTTTTACTATCTTAATTTAAACAACAATTATTGATTATGCAAAAGATGGCTACTCACATAGATTTCATCAAGAATATAATAATTTCGAAGATGCAGTGGAAGTTAAAAGTTCGTGTGGTTCGATTGTGGGAAGTACCAGATCGTTTCAATCCAGGCAGTATAATGTCCATCGAATTGGTTTTACAAGATGAAAAGGTTGTTTACATATTTTATATGAATATTTGTTGTTTATGCATCTCTGCCGTTGTTCATCGATAAGCTACTAATGTACTAATATATCAAATTCCTCAATTATATAAACAAATGCAAATGAGTAAGTTACTACCACATGTTCAATTTCAAATAATATATCCGTTTACCTTAAACATACTAACCAACGGATCCGATCCGAATACTCTCTGCTTTATTATTACTTCATATTTGCTTGAGTTCTACTATTTAACACTACAACTAATTTATATTACTTTTACTCATATATTTTTTAAACGACGTCTACTGAAATGTTATCTTTTTGTAGGGCAATCAGATAAGTGCTACAATTGGGAAGTCAGTTTTGCATCTTTTCAAAAAACAAATTACTGAACTTAGATTATATCATATGGAAAACTTTATCGTTTATCATAATAAGGAAAAGTTCAACAGCACAAAACATCAATTGAGGCTAACGTTTACTCAACGAACAACGGTGATTGAAATAACTGATCCACTTTTCCCAATGAATATCTTTGATTTGCGACCACATGATGCATTGATAAATCAGATAGATGTGAGCGAGACAGAATTATTTGGTAAATATTATTTTTAATAGACATTTAGATTTATAACGCTTTTTACTATATGAAATTGACAATTTTTTTTTCCTAGATGTTATCGAAGAAATTGTCAATTTCAGTGAGGTCCACACGCAAACCCAAGGTGAGAATTGTAGAAAGTTTATGGATATTGAACTTGAAGATGACGAGTAAGAATAAACATTCATCTATAAATTTAAGATTTATTTGAGAATTACATATGCTACAATAATATTTATATTCCTATTTTAGAGGAGGAAGAAATTGTCTGCAACATTTTGGGGCGTGTTTGTTGATGAATCATCTGATAAGTTCTAGCAACGACCTATTATCGTTGTTATGCAGCTTATAAAGGCTCACAAATTTCATGGTAAAATACAAATACTCAATTTTAAATTATTTTGAAAAAAGTATTCATTACATCTTACAACATCATTCTTTTGTAGATTCATATTCTGTGCGCAATACTTGGAATGAATCAACGCTGTGGATTAATCCAAATTTTCCTCAATCAGATGATTTTAAAATACGGTTCAAAATAGACACATATATTTATTTACATATTTTTCATTTATTTGTTATATATTGAACACACAATTCCCAACTATACATGTAACTGTTGAACTCATTATTACATATAGATTACTTATTGTTCGGGATAAGAATTCCGAGAGGCTTACTCAAACTATTTCTCAACAAAGTTACTCTATATGAGATGAGTTGGAAAAGGACAGTGTTCAAGTTAAAACAATTGGCCAATTAGTCGAGTCCATGCATGTGAGTTAACTAAATTCCATAGTATTACTTTAACTCGCGTTTCATGTTTCGTGTTTCATATTTTAATTACATTTACGTAATCAACATTTCAACAATTCTAACATCAATTTATTCAACAGGAAGGTCCATGTTGGATTGTCGCAAGTATAGAAAATTTAGAACTTGGAAAAGGATGGTCGTATGATAGGTACAAGAAGTGTCAAAAGAAGGTGGATAAAGTGGGAAACATGTATCAATGCCCAAATAACAAATGTAAACATGAAGATTACTCAGCAATTATTAGGTAAACGCAATAACTACATTTTTTTAGTTGATCAAAACCTTGCCGTTATATCTCAGATAAATTATGCTTTTAGGTACAAGCTTCAAGTTAGAGTACTGGATACTACATGATCTGTTTCCCTACTGTTGTGGGACCGTGAAACCATGGTTCTCATAGGAAAATCCACAAAAGAGTTAAAGGAAGGGTTTCTTGAGGTATATCAACTAATTACATTAGTATTTGCTATTTCGCAAATTCTAACTTAACATTATATTACAGAATACTTGCGCTTCTGATAAGTATCCGTATCCAGTGGAGCTGAACAATATTCTCCAAAGAAAATTCATGTTTATGGTTATTGTCAAGATAGAGAACATTCATCTGCAAAATGAAGTTTATAGTGTGGTTAAACTTACGGATGAGGAGTAACTTATTAACAAATACAGTCTTCAACAACCTCCGGATGACTTAAATATACGCTATATTTTTTAATAAACTATAATTTATAGTTGAACTGCAACTTTCCTTTGCATCAAACATTTAAACCATTATATCAATCTCGTTTATTTATTAAATGTTGATAGGAAGCTGAATTCACTATTAATCAAGTGTTGGATGGAACGAAGGAATGTGAGGTACATACATAACTTAATTGACCTTGACCAATAAATCTACTTACATATGTTAAATGATTTCTTTCATAATAAATTTACAGGTTTGTCGTTCTTTTAATAACTTTAATGATGTTTTTACTTTAGTTTTTCAATATAAATGTATGAACATATTATTAAAATTTTATACATTTTATTTAACATATGCAGGACTCCACTGAAGAAAATAAAATACTTGATAATTCACATACACCTGCGAAGATAGGTATAAGTTATGCGGCAATAATGGTTGAAGACGATCCGAATGCATAATTTTCAGGAAATAAATTGAAGAGAGTTTTTAAGAAGAAGAAAACAACATAAGTTGTTTGTCAAATTTACATTTTGACAAATTTGGAACTGTTTTATTAGTTAATTTACAATATTAGTAGTAATAGTAGTAGTAATACTTATGAACAATACATTTGCATCACTACACCTTTATCATTCTGTTAAACTTTGGAATTTTACTTCATTTGATAATTTCTGTTGAAATTAAATTTAAGCAGCTGAAGTTAGTTTTTTCATTTACAAAACTCAACTAAATTTTTTTATACTCAAACATCCAACCTCACCATCCCAAAAATATCTGCTATGATAAGTCTTTTTACTTTATACATATGATACAATTTTGTACATAAGTTTACTATTTTTTATGTGAATGGTATAATTTATTATGAAATAATTCAATTGTTCTGTTATCTTATTAAAAACTGAATTATATTGCATTGCGGACGTAAAAAAACATATAATAATATACCATAACGTTGTGTTTACTTTTACATTACTCATTACATGGCTACAATTGCTGAAAGTTATAAAATTTTAACAATTCATTTCAATATTGCAAATTACACATTTTCATGGGTAATTATTGTGAACTACTTTAACATTTGGAAAAATTACTACAAATATTTTTATGTTTTTTTCTTGGCGGACTGTGGTGAACCAAGAAAGCTTTATATCCGGTACACATGTTACTACTTCCTAAGATTTAACAATTTTGTTTAAACCGTATATAAATAAGTTATTACTTCCAACTAATATGCGTTTCCTATATTATCAAAAGATTTGGTATAGAGATTCTTATTGTTTTATTCATCAAATTTCAGATATGGTTAAAGAAGAAGTCATTCAAATTAATGCAAGTTCCAATTACCAAATTCTTCAAATGGGCCAACGTAGAAGGTTTTGTCGTCGCAGCATTTATTCGTACAACAAATCAGACTCAAAGGCTGAAGTTATCAGGAAAATCCCAACAGCAATACAAAAAAACGTTAAGAGATGAAAGGGCAAAAGATAAAAAATTTAGAGATATTAGGCCTTCTTTAGACGAACAAATTAGAAAATATCAAATTACTCGAGATCATCTCGTTGCTTCTATAGACCAAATTAAATTATTAGACTGGGAAGCTTTAATAATTTTGTTAGACTCACTTGGCCAACGGTTGGGTTCAATTTTGACTGACATTTATCAAGAAGTTTGGCCAAGTGAACCATTTTGGGTTTATGTTGTTAAATTTGAAGCTGAGTGGGAAAACCGTCTGTATGACTAACTTTAAATTTATACTTAATGAAATATTATTTCTTCTTTGCAACATTATCTATCATTTTATTATATTTTCTTCTTAATAGTCTAACATTAATTGTAAAATATAATGAAATAACACTACATTATTACATCAAATAACACGAGTTTAATAAGATAAATATTAGTCATGAATAAAAAAAAATAGCCATAAACAAAAATTTACACTCTTTACTTAATTATATATTCTCCTGTACAGTAATACTTTATATTCTGTTTCGCCTGATTTTAAAATAAATTTGTATGACGACTAAACTTTGATGAATTACGACGTACAAAATTAATTCTTCCAAATTATACTTGCACTACATTATACCTTTATACTATTATAATATAAAATTAACTAAAGTTCTTTTTAATATTTCAAAATAACATAGATATTTATTTTTTCCATATACAACAACGGTTTCTCAACAAAAATACAATAATAAATTTTAAATAGCTTAATTTTATTTGCATGGCGTATACATATTTGAGTTGAAAGTTTTACACGACAGTCTCCTATAAGGTTTTATGTATATATAAATTTTCGATCGTACATTTTAAACAATAATAGTATTTAGAATAAGTAAAATACATATTCCCATCCTTTACCCAATTTTCTTAATTTGGTTAAACGTAGATCTATTATCTTATGTTACTTCATATGATAATAAACTACATCTTACTACTATTTTGCGATGAATTTTGCATACAATTTAAACCTATCACCTACAAGATATTTTTATAATAAGTTGTAGCTATTTATCTTTAAACTCTTCTTTTCTTATATATATCCGCGAATCGCGCGGGTACTATACTAGTTTACTTAAAAGGAAGAAAGTCAGTCATGAAATTTTGCCATTTGTCATGTGCATAGAATGCCATGTGGTATTTTTTAGGACAAATTAGTTAATTTAGGTTAAAGTAGTTTCTCTTTTTAAATTTTGAAGTTCAAAATACTTAATTAGTTATTTTATATTTTAAAGAAAAAGTAGTTACTACCATTTTATTGGGAAACCGACTCCCATACCATTTGTTAGTTTAGGTTAGGTTAAAGTAGATTCTCTTTTTAAATTTTGAAGTTCAAAATACTTAATTAGCTATTTTATATTTTAAAGAAAAAGTAGTTACTACCATTTTATTGGGAAACTGAATCCCACGCCATTTGTTTGTTTAGGTGAATTACTTTCTTTTTTAAAAATTTGAGATAAAAAACAATTAATATATATATTATTAAATTATTCAATTATTACATTAACTTACTAGTAGTTTCTACGCCTATTTGCCATAGAAAGAGGAATTGGGAATTCGGCTCTTCAGACCCACGCCCTTCCTTCGCCTATTTGCCCTAGAAATAGCAATCCTACAAATTCGACTTCTATCCCACAATATCTCACCATGATTTCTAACTCCTCGCCCACGCATTCCTCTTTCCACATTTTGGGTAAGGTGCTTTTACAGTTTTCTCAATTCAATTTTCTACTTTTACAATATATACTTCTATTCTTTCTCCATTCTCTGCATATCAAACATCAATTGTCGACTACAAGAGGTGATGTATGATTTATATATAAAAGAGTTGACGATATAACTCTTATGTCGACTGTTGATTACCAACCTTAAAATTATACCACACTTTCTTGCTGATGATTTTTTGGAGAATCGTTAGCAAAAAATCAATTATTTCACATGATAAGTTGCTTCATATGTGTTTCTATAAGCATTTTGTTGGACTTTGTACTAATATTTATGAATGCCTCTGTCTATATTCCGGGCTTAATGGCGGCTCAAGTAAATTTCGTTACCGAAATTAACAGCAAGTCAATAAATTGAAAATTAAAGATTCGTGTTGTCGGGCTTTGGGAAAATCTGGATCGCGACAAACCTGATACGCCTTTTTCTATTGAGATTATTGTGATGGATGAAAATGTATTGATTTAAACTGAACGATTACTTTCTGTCACGACCCCAAACCCGGTCGTGATGGCACCGAGCACACTGCTAGACCAGCCCGACCAATCAACAGAAACATAGAGCTATTAGCTCACTTAAACCATTTTAGGCATAAACAAAGATAAAACAACAGTAATGGAATAACCAAGTACAGGGATCACGTCCCAAAAACAATAACAACTCCCCAAGGACCAGGGGTCACGAGTCATGAGCCTCTACAGAGTATACAAAGTATAAATAGTGAATATAACTGTGCATAAGTGTGGGATGGTCAGAACAAAAATATAGACAAACTGGAGAATCAGGTCCTGCGAACGCTGGCAGCTACATCGACTGTCCAAAAGCACTCCCGAGCCGCAATAGAATCAGCTCTGCTGTGATATACCTGGATCTGCACACAAAGTGCAGGGAGTCGGGTGTGAGTACTTCCAACTCAGCAGTAATAAAAGTAAATAATGCCGAAGGGAAGAAAACCACGCAAGGCACTATCTCATGCTACACAATACAGAACTATCTTTTTAGTCCTTGCCATCATATGTGAGTAGATTATTCAGAAATCTCAATTTTTAGCTTTTTTCTTTCATGATAACATACCAATACCTGGTACAATCTCAAGCAGTGCAAGTCCACACTCAAATCAGCCCCTCGGGCTCAACACTCCTTAATAATTCCACCAGGAGATCTGGTCAATAAGGCAAATAATGCATGTGTGCCAGTAATGTATGAGTGCTAAATGTTATGCCACGTAGTACACATAAACCAATGTATGTATGTCATGCAATGCATATGACGCTGTGGCGTACAGCCCGATCCATGCAAAGGCGCCCGCGCTCACTGTGGGGGTTCAGACTCCGGAGGGTTCCTACAGCCCAAGCGCAATATCAATATCACACCTGCTGCGGCGCGCAACCCGATCCATATACCACTATGGCATGCAGTCCGATCCATGCATATGTATGCATATGCTGACATAAATCATCATGACATAACATATGGCCCTTGGCCCTAATCAGTCTAACAAATAATCAAGAAAGCCCCTCGGGCAACAATATCATATTAGCTCACATCTAAAAATGTCATTAAGACCTTGTGCAAGTTTTTCATAACCTTATAAAAATGCTGAATAGCAAAATACCATTTAAAACCTTACATTTAGATAAAAATATGCACAGTATTATCAAGACAATGATACCAATTCCTGAAGGATTCAAATAATCGGCACGAAGCCCAAACATGATAATTAATATCTTTATTGAGGCGTCAATTTCATTTCAAACAATTAGGTGTTGTTATTTATTACGCGGGACGGACCAAGTCACAATCCCCAATGGTGCTCTACCCCACGCCCGTTATCCGGCGTGCAAGTCACCTCAATACATCACTAAGATGTGCAAGTCCGTAGTTTACTAACCCTCAGGACATCATTTACAAGTATTACCCACCTTGAACAGGCGAAAACTCATGCCCGCGATGCCTTAGCTCCTCGAACCGGCATCCACGCACGTCAAAACCAGCCAAAATCAGTACAAATATATCAAAATAGGCTAATGGAACATAACCCAATCGAAAGAACTCCAAAAATATCAAAAATCACGAAATTGGCAAAACCCGAGCCCCGAGCCCACATCTCGAAAAATTTCGAAATTTATATTTCCAGAATCTTCGTCTCGCCACGAGTCCATACATATAAAATTTACCAAAATCGGAGTTCGATTGGCTTTTCAAAACCCAAATTTTCGTTTTCAATATCTAGGCCACAATCCTTCACAATTTCTACCCAAATTCATGAAGATTGATGTTAATTCTAATATAAAATTATATTTTTGAGTCAAGACGCTTACCTCCAATGATTCCCAGCTGAAACTCCCTTCAATCCCCATCCAAAAGCTCTCTAAATGATCAAAAATGGTGGAAAAATGACCCAAAATCGATTTTATCAACTCACTGATTTTTTCCGGAAATCACTGTTCACGGGGTACTGTTCATGCGCATCGACACTGTTCATGAGGTACTGTTCATGCGTGTCGACACTGTTCACCCGCGCGGTTACTGTTCACGCACGGGAATTACTATTCATACGCTGCAGAAAATGCAGCAGCAATACAGAAATTGCAGCACAGAGTCATTTTCACTAAAATGGCTCTAACTCCATCATACGAACTCGGAATTCGACGATTCTTTTTCCTACGGCTGTGTAATTTCGATACGGATCCAGTGATTCAAACAAAACTGAATTTGGATCTTATTTACTCAGTGCAACATCAAGTTTTCTCGTTAAACAATTAATTCACATTTCGCGTCAAAAACCCAATCGCGACTTGATGAAATTAGACCAAACTTTCCAAATCAGTCCTATAATTCATTATCCAAATTCTCGAAGTCTCAAATTCAAATTGGAATCTCTAGAACTAAAATAGACCTTTGGATCATTACATTTATGCTCAAAACGGCAAAAATCTTCCAAAAACTGTTCCAAAATTTATTCGAGCCTCATGGGATCCCAACAAAGTATACTAACAAGTCTCATAATATATTACGGACTTGCTCGAGGCCTCAAATCACAACAAACAACGCTAAAATCATGAATCAACCTCCAATCCAAGCTTTATAAACTTTAGAACTTCCAACTTCTATTTTCGATGCCGAAACCTATCAAATCAAGTCCGATTGACTTCAAATTTTGCACACAAGTCCAAAATGACATAACAGAGCTACATATCAAAATTTCATTCCGACCGTCGGATCAAAATTTCACCTATCAACCGGAATTCGCCAAAATACTAACTTTGCCAATTCAAGCTTAATTCTACACCGGACCTCCGAATTCAATTCCGATTGCTCTCCTAAGTCATAAATGATCCCCCGAAACTAGTCGAATCATCAGAATCTGATTCCGAGTACTCTAACTCAATAGTCAACTCTAGGTTGACTTCCCATATTCAAGCTTCCTTCAAGCATGCTATTTGCTTCATTTTCAACCCAAATCACTCCTAACTCACCTGATATACTCTAATACTGGTATAAAAGCAAAAAATATGTAAATGCAAGGTAGCGGGGTGGTAATTCCCGTAACGACGGGCCGGGTCGTTACATTCTCCCCAACTTAAACAAACGCTCGTCCTCGAGCGGACCCAGAGTTGTACTAGAAGCAACCCAATAGCTGAATGACCTTACCAAGTATATATTCGGGCTATCATACATCACCCTATCTCACATAAGTCCGACAACACCATATAGCTGAAATTCCTCGCTCCAACTGAACCATAAACCACATTGCACTTTCTGAAATCATATACCAAATCTGAATCCCCCGTCTATACTCAAAATACACCCGAACGAGCTGTAATAGTCCATACTCGCCACCCCGGGTGAGATCATATGATGTATCACACAACCCAATCACTCGAGACAATAGTCTCTAATCACAACAATTTTCCACGATAACCAATTACCAACCGAAAAACCTTTTTCATTAGATAGAGTCTTGTTCCAACACCTTCATTTCATGCCCACGGAAACCGAACACGCGATATATCGAACCCATCTCTCAGGTCAACCATTCATGAATCCATTTCACTTTTAACTGATACCACAACAGATTTCGAAGCCGAACCTCGATACTACCTTTCTAACCAGCTGAAATCATATATACTCACACTCATTATTGGCTTCAACGATCATTTCGATTATAACACACCGCACTGGTGATATGACACTTCAACACCGGCCTAAGCCACGATGAGCACAACAATGGCTCCAATAGAAACGTCTGAACACACTCGAATCATGACAGCTCAAATCATGACAACTGTCTCCAGCAAAAGAGCTGCAATTCAATTCCTCTGTGCCATCATAATATAGAACTGAGATCGCGTCTCGCATTATAGAAATAGAGTACCTGAATACTCCTCGAGAGGTCATAACATCACGTGGTCTTGCCACGATTCGTGATTCTATCACAACATTATTACTCCTGAAGCACCTCCCGTTACCAAGCTCAAAACGGTCAGCCACACACAAATCTAGGTCTGAACCCAGCAATCAACCTCACCCACGGTGATACAATGATATACGCTATCGAATCCTGAAAGGACACAATCGATGTGCCATTCACCGAGCGATGCTCAATACAGACGTTTCCTCAGAAGCCAGGAGGTATCGTATACTAGGTAACATATAACTAACTTTATTTTCACATTACACTGTTGCAGCGTGCAACCCGCTCCAATGACATACCCGTGGCGGCATGCCACCCGATCCAGATAGCATACCTGTGGCGGCGTGCCACCCGATCCAAATAACCCGTGGCGGCGTGCCACCCGATCCACGCATAAATCTCGCAAATAAGAAATGCATATCGAGTCGAATTTTCTCATTACAGCAAACATATATATAGCATCAAGCTCGGCCACATGAATCGCATCTGACAACATTTCTCAATACTGGAACTAAATCAATGGTAGATAACTCTATACTGACATCCGCCACAAAGGCCTAACTGACAAAGCAATACCTACCAGCCGTCCGCTGGTCCTGGGTACAACTACCCTGTTGGAGCATACTCTGATGCTCTCTACTACGCAATTTGTGCCATTTTCCGACATAGTCCATATCACATTAGTCTAGATGACCTGACTTTTGTCAACCAGTCTAAAATAAGGTATCATAACCCAAATTCATCATATCAAGCTAAGAGAGAGCCATTAGGGCTTCTAATTTCCGATGATTGCTAAATGGTGCCGATACGCACGATATTCAACCACCGCATAGGAGGACTAACGAGAACTTCAAGTCTCCAACACATATATAACACATGAATCACTATGCCTGATTCCTTTTTCCACCATACGAATACATAACGCACATCAAGCGCCCATTCATACCACGAAAGCCATTCAGGAATTTCGCTATGCCATCAACGACTCAATTATTACAGTCAATCCAACAAGAAAATACTACCATACCACTAGATATTATCAATTTACATTACCTTGTCCTTTTGCACCATATACCCTGCCAAATTACTAGAATAGCAGTACCATTTTCTTAAATCATCAGAAAGATCGATTCTTAAATCACCTGCAGCCGTCCGCGCTGCTCAATAATTTTATTGACTTCCCATATATTATGAACCGATCTCAAAACCTTGAATATGCCATTATCAACTTTCCATAACACATCGCGTATACCATATCACACTAAGACAACATGGAAATTCATATCCCTTTCCTCCGCCGCAAACATCGGCGCACTCAACTAGTCAAGGACTTTCATGATCCCATATAGAGAAAACTCATTACCCATTCCAAGCCTTGCATAGCAACAGGAAAAATGCACTCATTTTCAAACCACGGTAAAACACATCATAAACTCTTTCTCCTAATTACATTGCATAAGTTAAACTGCCAGGACTGAGTCCTTATACCCATATCAAGTTACACAACTACCAGCACTCAAGAGCTTTGCTGCACAATATCTGCAAGACTCATTACTTCAACCACATACCAGGAATTAATCGTATTCCTTTTCATACCATTCCGGTTTATTAACAAGTTGTTCCATTTACCCAGTTTCCTTTCTGATTCATCTTTAATTTCATATCAGTCTTTACTGTAGCACGAAAATGCCTCAACCCTTTTTACCACACAAGACTCGTACACAAGACCACATGGTCTAAGGCTCACGAGCCGCTGAATACTTTCTCAAATGTTTCCCCGAGTACCACCTTCTACAATACTTTATTTTGAAGAACTTCCAGCGATTTTTTTGAATTTGTTATCATTACTTTCCAATACGGATACATAGAATCCCATCATTCACATGATATAACACAAGCCTTGATCTTTTCTGACGAAACCGCCATCTTTAGCCACATACACAATCTTAAGGCACCTGACTGTTACAAGCAAAATCTTGAACACTGCAAAATCATTCTCGGGCATCATTCACCCTTATTCAGCTGTAATTCAACTATCCTATTGAGTAGAACCACTCGTGTTTTGTTAGAAATCTGACAACGCAGAACATGATTACTTACATGTATAATTCGCTATCTTTCTTTTCTATACACCGAACATTCCTTACCAACAGTAGTTCAAAACATCCTAGTATTTCTTCACATCTACGAAGCACCATAACCTTGTCAGAATTTTCCCAACATACTTAAAGACAGTGCCCACATAGCACACAATCGTGCAATTAGTTATTTAATAGCAACCTCCCCAACTTGGCTCGAAGCCATTCATCAAAGCACTTTTAACCACTCATATCATTATTATTCAAGTGATGCCGAAATGTTACAATGAGATTAAACTCAAGTCATTTACAAGCCTTGACAGAGACTCGAATCATCAGAGACCTTAACCCTTCTGCAATTCTTGCATTTATACACACACCACCAATAAGCCCACTCTCTTTAGGTGACAGAAATCTTTCTAAGTCCCAAATTTTCCAAAAATTTCGGCAGAGTTTCCTTTGTAATTTGGCCTATCCACCAGCCAGAGAATCACCAAACCATTCTAACAATACATCCATAACTCAACAAGACATCGCAATGTATATCAACAACATTAATCTCAATACTATACAAGTTATACTATCAAAATTGATACATAGGCATGCGCTGCACCTGCTCGAATCATAACATATATCAAATACCCTTCAATTACACATCAGAATCAACCCACCTACTTGCCTCAACGTAGTATTTCAGTACAACACCTTCCACCAGGATACACATAGCATAATTACTTTAGTCTTCCTAAGTCTAAACTTGTTTTACTACACGTAAGGTACTTTACCTTCCAACTAAAAGATATGATAAATATTCACCACGCCTAAAGCTCGGGGCTACACAACAGATTACAATAAGGATCTAACACCTGACAGCTCGTACATTATTAAGCTGCCATTTCCACAGTTAGGAACAATACCGATCAAACGAAACTTCATAATAGCAGTTTGTAAAATCAGCACTTTGGTGCTCATGTCATAGACAAAGATCTGGCCTCAAGTCCTCCCGACTGGCCCAACATAAACTTACAAAGATTATACCTCGCCCCTCGATCGGGGAATCACAAGCCATCAAGGCAATCATGTTACTGTGCGCTCGAGTGCGCATACAAACATGTGAAAGGAATTATATCTCAAACAGAATCAAGTACGCACGATAAGAATTCCAAGAAATGTGAAGTGTTTCCTAAAGGTTTGCAGCCTCCCGAGGATAAGTACAGGCGTCCCCGTACCGATCCGCGAGACTCTACTAACCGGCTTAAGACTCATGAGGCCTAGTAACCTAGGCTCTGATACCAACTTGTCACGACCCCAAACCCGGTCGTGATGGCACCCAACACACGGCTAGGCCAGCCCGACCAATCAACAGAAACACAGAGCTATTAGCTCACTTAAACCATTTTAGGCATAAACAAAAATAGAACAACAGTAATGGAATAACCAAGTACATGGATCACATCCCAAAAACAATAACAACTCCCCAAGGACCAGGGGTCACGAGTCATGAGCCTCTACAGAGTATACAAAGTGTAAATAGTGAATATAAATGTGTACAAGTGTGGGATGGTCAGAACAAAAATATAGACAAACTGGAGAATCAGGTCATGCGAACGCTGGCAGCTACCTCGACTGTCCAAAAGCACTCCCGAGCCGCACTAGAATCAGCTCTGCTGTGATATACCTGGATCTGCACACAAGGTGCAGGGAGTCGGGTTTGAGTACTTCCAACTCAGCAGTAATAAAAGTAAATAATGCTGAAGGGAAGAAAACCACGCAAGGCACTATCTCATGCTACACAATAGAGAACTATCTTTTTAGTCCTTTCCATCATATGTGAGTAGATTATTCAGAAATCTCAATTTTTAGCTTTTTTCTTTCATGATAACATACCAATACCTGGTACAATCTCAAGCAGTGCAAGTCCACACTCAAATCAGCCCCTCGGGCTCAGCACTCCTTAATAATTTCCACCAGGAGATCTGGTCAATAAGGCAAATAATGCATGTGTGCCAGTAATGTATGAGTGCTAAATGTTATGCCACGTAGTACACATAAACTAATGTATGTATGCCATGCAATACATATGACGCTATGGCGTACAACCCGATCCATGCAAAGGCGCCCGCGCTCGCTATGGGGGTTCAGACTTCGGAGGGGCTCCTACAGCCCAAGCGCAATATCAATATCACACCTGCTGCGGCATGCAACCCGATCCATATACTACTGCGGCGTGCAGTCTCATCCATGCATGTGTATGCATTTGCTCACATAAATCGTCATGCCCTAACATATGACCCTCGACCCCAATCAGTCTATGAAATAATCAGGAAAGCCCCTCAAGCAACAGTATCATATTAGCTCACAACTAAAAATGTCATTAAGACCTTGTGCAAGTTTTTCATAACCTTATAAAAATGTTGAATAGCAAAATACCATTTAAAACCTTAAATTTAGATAAAAATATGCACGGCATTATCAAGACAATGATACCAATCCCTGAAGGATTCAAATAATCGGCACGAAGCCCAAACATGATAATTAATATCTTTATTGAGGCGTCAATTTCATTTCAAACAATTAGGTGTTGTTATTTATTACGCGGGACGGACCAAGTCACAATCCCCAATGGTGGTCTACCCCACGCCCGTTATCCGGCGTGCAAGTCACCTCAACACAGTACTAAGATGTGCAAGTCCGGAGTTTACTAACCCTCAGGACATCATTTACAAGTATTACCCACCTCGAACCGGCGAAAACTCATGCCCGCGACGCCTTAGCTCCTCGAACCGGCATCCACGCACGTCAAAACTAGCCAAAATTAGTACAAATATATCAAAATAGGCTAATGGAACATAACCCAATCGAAAGAACTCCAAAAATATCAAATATCACGAAATTGGCAAAACCCGAGCCCCGGGCCCATATCTCTAAAAAATTTCGAAATTCATATTTCCAGAATCCTCGTCTCGCCACGAGTCTGTACATATAAAATTTACCAAAATAAGAGTTCGATTGGCCTTTCGAAACCCAAATTTTCGTTTTCAATATCTAGGCCACAATCCTTCGCAATTTCTACCCAAATTCATGAGGATTGATGTAAATTCTACCATAAAATTATGTTTTTGAGTCAAGAAACTTACCTCCAACGATTCCCAGCTGAAACTCCCTTTAATCCCCATCCAAAAGCTCTCTAAATGATCAAAAATGGTGGAAAAATGACCCAAAATCGATATTATCAACTCACTGATTTTTTCCGGAAATCACTGTTCACGGGGTACTGTTCATGCACGTCGACACTGTTTGTGGGGTAATGTTCATGCACATCGACACTGTTCACCCGCGCGTTTACTGTTCACGCACGGGAATTACTATCCATACGCTGCAGAAAAATGCAGCATCAATACAGAAATTGGAGCACACAGCCATTTTCACTAAAATGGCTCTAACTCCATCATACGAACTCCGAATTCGACGATTCTTTTTCCTATGGCTCTGTAATTTCGATACGGATCCAGGGGTTCAAACAAAACTGAATTTGGATCTCATTTACTCAGTGCAACATCAATTTTGCTCGTTAAACAATTAATTCACATTTCGCGTCAAAACCCAATCGCAACTTGATGAAATTAGACCAAACTTTTCAGATCAGTCTTATAATTCATTATCTAAATTCTCGAAGTCTCGAAATTAAATTTGAATCTCTAGAACTAAAATAGACCTTTGGATCATTACATTTATGCTCAAAACGGCAAAAATCTTCCAAAAACTGTTCCAAAATTTATCCGAGCCTCATGGGATCCCAATAAAGTATACTAACAAGTCTCATAATATATTACGGACTTGATCGAGGCCTCAAATCACAACAAACAACGCTAAAATCATGAATCAACCTCCAATCCAAGCTCTATAAACTTTAGAACTTCCAACTTCTATTTTCGATGCTGAAACCTATCAAATCAAGTCCGATTGACTTCAAATTTTGCACACAAGTCCACAATGACATAACAGAGCTACAGAAAATTTCTGAATTTCATTCCGATCATCGGATCAAAATTTCACTTATCAACCGGAATTCGCCAAAATACTAACTTTGCCAATTCAAGTTTAATTTTAACCTGGACCTCCGAATTGAATTCCGATTGCTCTCCTATGTCATAAATGATCCCCCGAAACTAGTCGAATCATCAGAATCCGATTCCGAGCACTCTAACTCAATAGTCAACTCTAGGTTGACTTCCCATATTCAAGCTTCCTTCAAACATGCTATTTACTTCATTTTCAACCCAAATCACTCCTAACTCACCCGATATACTCTAATACTGGTATAAAAGCATAAAATATGTATATGCAAGGTAGAGGGGTGGTAATTCCCGTAATCACGGGCCGGGTCGTTACACTTTCTATTTGCATTCTTTACATATGAATAAATATATTACAGTCATATAGAAAATAATTTAGTCATTTTATCTTATTGACTATATTTTTAGGGCGATCGCATTCATGCAAGTCTTGACAAGTCTTTTATCCAAAGGTTCAATCAACAAATTATGGAAATGGGTTTGAACATCATGAAGATTTTTGTGGTTTATCCAAATAAAATGAAACTCAAGACCAAAAACCACAAGTTTAAGTTGATGTTCACACATGAGACCACTGTTGAGGAAATACATGATCAACATTTTAACATGTGCATCTTTAAATTTAAAACCTATGACCAGCCATCAACTCCTCAGGAATTTAACAATTTTGATGACCCGGCCCGTCATCGATTGAGTTATCACCCCGTTTTCCTCGTTATATGCTTGTTAATGTTTCAATATGCATGTTTGGTGAGTTTGAGTCAATTCGGATTGAGTTTGGCTGGAAATGAGACAAATAGTCTCTTAGAAGAAGGAATAGTTGGGAAAAGTCAATTGGATATTGACTTATGAGTTAGAAAGTTCAGAATCGAATTCTAATGATTCGGTCAGCTCCAGGAGGTCATTTATGAGTTAGGAGAGCGATCGGAAGCGAATTTCGAGGTCCGATGTAGTTTTAGACTTGAATTGGCTAAGGTTGAATTTTGGCAAAATCCGAACGGTAGTTGAGATTTTGATCCGGGAGACGGAATGGAATTTCAACAGTTGTAGTAGCTCCGTTAGGTGATTTTGGATATGCCTGCAAATTTTCAGCTCATTCGGAAGTCGTTTGGTCGGGTTTTTGATCGAATGTTGGTTGCGGAAGTTTAAATGAAACTTAGGCTTGAATTCGCTTGGATTCGATGATTTACGTGTTTAAGGGCATGTTTTTAGGATTGGAATAAGTTTGTATCATGTTTTGGAGTATGTTGGTTGTTTTCGTTGGGGTCCCGGGGGCCTCGGGATGAATTCGGGGGTCCAAACGGACCATTTTGAGCCAAAATGGACAACTGATCTGCTACACTAAATTGCAGGAAAATTTTACACATCGCGATCGCAGGCCTGGTCATGCGATCACGCAGTGTATCAGAGAGAGTTGGGAGGTTTTGTTCTTTGCGATCGCGATATGAGGGTGCGATCGCGTAAGGTCAAGGCTTTGTTCATCGCGATCGCGAGGCCCTTCATGCGATCGCGTAAGGCAAGATTCGAGAGCAGTGCGATCGTGAAGAAAATGTTGCAATCGCGTAGAATGGTTAGGCTGATCAATACGATCGCGTCTGGGACCACGCGATCGCGTAGAAGGAAAACAGGCCGCCCAAAAATTTATGCATCGCGATCGCGTGCCAAAGGCTGCGATTGTGTAGAGTAACGAGGGCTGGCAGAGAGGTTAAGTTCAGAACTTTTCATCCGCGACCCATTTACACAAAACCTCCATTTTTGAGTTCTTAGAAAGCAAATTGACGAAAATTGAAAGGGATTTCACCGGGTTATCATCGGAGGTAAGTTTTATGGTCCAAATGCGTATTTTTATCTTAGAATCATCCTCTATTTCACTAAAATTGGAAGAATTAATGGGGGGATTTTGCCCTAAGCCTAGATTATGGCAAAACGTTGATTTGAATGGGAAAACGGTTTGACAAACTTTATATGTATGAACTCGTATTGAGATAAGGATTCCGAAAATGTAACTTTTGTAATTTTTTGAGAAGCATACCAAAAGTCAGATTTTGACAACTTAGTGGGTTTTGGTGTAAATCGGGTTATTTCGATTGGGTTATGTCTAATTAGCCTATATTGACGTATTCTCATTGATTTTGAGCAGATTTGGCATCCGAGGAGATTGATTTGCGAGGCAAGCATAAAGTGAGCTAGGACTTCTATCGGTTCGAGGTGAGTGGTGGTAATAAATAATGTATTGAGGGTTTGAAACCCCATATTTATACTATACAGTGCTATGCTGAGATGATACACGCGTCACGTGACGAGCGTGGTGGCATTGTGACTGGGGATTTGGACTTGGTCCTTCCCGTTTGATAGTCTTACTAAGTATTATGACTGAGATTGAGATTATAACTGTGTAGTTGGGCTAGTAGCCATGTTTGGAGCCTTGTGCCGATCTGTAGAGTATTAGGGAAGCCTGTAGAGATAGATGACCCTTATATCATGCAAGATACAAACACTCAGCCGTAATTATAGTTGTATAGCATATCATGAGCCAGTACTAGATATGTACTTTGAGAGAGGCTACCTAGGGTGGGATTCCCTACTCTAGCTGAGTGGGCCTGAGAGGCCAAGTCTATATTGACTGAGATAGGGTCGAGGATATATATATATATATATATATATATATATATATATATATATATATATATATATATATATATATATATATATATATATATATATATATATATATATTGGATCGGGTTGCACGCCGCAGCACTATATGTATTGGATTGGACTCCACGCCACAGTGATATCTATGTGGATCGGACTGCACGCCGCAGTGATATCTATGTGGATCGGACTGCACGCCGCAGTAATATACATGTGAAACAAACTGCACCCCACAGTAATATACATGTGGAACGGACTGCATACCGCAGTATTATTGCGCTTGGGCTGTAGGAGCCCGTTCAGAGTCTGCACACATTCCTACTGCGCTGTTATATATTGATGGATCGGGCTGCACGACGCAACATCATATATATATATATATATAGATATATATATATAAAATGTATCGGACTGCACGCCGCAGTATCATAGCGCTTGGGCCGAGGGAGCCCCTTCTAAGTCTGTACACACCCCTAGTGAGCGCTGTCGACGTTAAATGGAGCAGGCTGCACGCCGCAGCATTATATATATTGGAGCGGGCTGCATGCCGCAGCGTTATATGTATTGGAGGGGGTTGCATGCCGCTGCATTATACACACACACACACAGATATATATATATATATATTTATATATTGGAGCGGGCTACACGTCGCCGCATTTTAGACACATATTTACATATATATATTCATTGGATCGGGCTATACGCCGTAGCAGTATGAGTGAGGACTAGATCACTGTGGGACCATGGTGAGATTGATGTGGACTAGAAATGGGGGTATTCACTGTAGAGATGACTTACCTGTGAGGTTACCCTTAGAACTGTTTAGTTATAGTACATGTGTTCTTATTTTCAGTTGTTGTTTATTATTATTACTCACTGAGTTGAAATATACTCACCCCACTCCCCTGCACTGTTTGTGCAGATTCACAGGTTCCAGAGGGCAGTTGAGCTATCGCTGCTGCTTTATCACTACTATCCCGAGGAGACTTCGAGGTAGATGCCGACGTCCGTAGGACCTGATCTCTACCTCTTATCATTTTGTTGCTTTCATTCTGCCTAGACTTGTATTGTGTAAGACATTTTTATTTATAGAGGCTCAGACTTGTGACACCACGATTTGGTTAGGGCTGTATTTTGTATGCTTCTACTTCCGCACTTATCGTTTTGATACGAAAGCATGCTATTAAGTTTGATTGATCATTGTTAATTAATAATTGGCTGTTTTAAATGGATAACATGGTCGGGCTTGACTAGCAATATTTTGGGCGCCATCACGATCGGGGTTTGGGTCATGACAAGTCGGTATCAAAGCTTAAGTTAACAGGTCTCGCATGTCCTGAGTCGGTTTAGTAGAGTCTCGTGGATCGGTACGGGGACGCCTATACTTATCCTCGGGAGGCTGCAAACCTTTTAGGAAAGTTTCAATTCTTGAAATTCTTGTCGTGCGATTTTGTTGATTCAAACTGAACTTTGACATTCTATTCTCTCGCAGATGGCGAGAACTTGAGCTTCCGGACGAGGTGGACGACCACCATTACCACCTGCTAGAGGCCGTAGACGCGGTCGTGGTCGTGGCGGAGGTAGGGCAGCTGAGGCAGTGCCAGCTGACCCACAGCCTCCAGTTGCTGAGGCTCCAACAGTACCAGTTCAGGCACCAGCTGTGCCCATTGTTATTCCGGGTCTACAGGAGACCCTAGCTTAGATATTAGCGGTTTGCACTAGCCTGGCACAGGCAGTTTTAGTTACCACCGCAGCAGCTTCATCAGGGACCGGGGGTGGTCATCAGACCCCCGCAACACGCACTCCAAAGCCAGCAGTGCAGGGCCTGCAGACACCTAAGGCTCTTCCATTTAGCCTGTGGTCCCAGTACAGCCAGATATTTAGGTTCAGGGGGACAGGGTCTCAGCTATGACCGACGACGAGCAGCGTCGTCTTGAGAGATTCAGCAGGTTATCTCCTCCTGTTTTCAGTGGTGCTCCGGGCGAGGACGCTCAAAGTTTTCTGGACAAGTGCCATCGGATGCTCCGTACGCCAGGGATCTTTGAGTCCAGTGGTGTATCCTTTACTACCTTCCAGTTCCAGGGACCAGCCTTCGCTTGGTGGGAGGCTTATGAGCGCCATAGACCGGCAGGGGCATCACCATTATCATGGCCAGAGTTCTCCACTATGTTCTTGGAGAAGTGGGTGCCTCGATCTTAGAGAAAGGAGATGCGTAGGCAGTTTGAGGGACTCCGCCAGGGATACATGTCAGTATTAGAGTATGAGATCAGATTCACAGAGTTATATAAATATGCACCGTGGTTGGTTCCTACTGACCGAGAGAGGATTGGACGCTTTGTTGATGGCCTTATCTATCCCATCCGTATTTTAATGACCCGAGAGAGGGTTTTGAGCCGCACTTTTGAGGATGCTATGGATATCGCTCGCGACATAGAGACAGATCATCGCATGGAGCAAGATAAGAGAGAGGCCAAGAGGCCTCGAGGATCAGCTAGTGCAAGTGGCACTCAGACCAGAGGCCAGGGTCGGCAAAGCCGAGGTCGTCTTTTAGGTCTTCGCAGTCGGGACGCTCAGATCACCGTGGGTCATTTTCTAGCCGTGGTTATTAGGGTTCGCACCAGAGCCATCCATCTCTCAGTGCTATGCCAGCACAGAATTCTTTACAGGCCCTATCTGCCCAGGGCTCTTCTCGACCTAGTTCATCAGCTGGACACTCTGGTGCTAGGGGTCCCTATTAGTCTCAGCCCCTAGCACCTAGGAGTTGTTTCGAGTGCGAAGAGTTTGGGCACATCCGTAGAGAGTGTCCCCGTTTTGTTCCCAGGCCATATCAGCAGAGGGAGCAGCTCTCATCATCTGGTCCTTCTACTTCAGCACCCGCCCCGCCAGCTAGGGGTGAGGGTCAAGCAACTAGGGGTCTCCCTCGAGGGGGAGGCCGATCCGGCGGACATGCTAGATGCTATGCTCTTCAGGGCCGATCTGAGGCTATTGCTTCTGATTCTGTCATTACAGTATTATTTCAGTCTGCCACAAAGATGCCTCCGTATTGTTCGATCTTGGTTCCACTTATTCTTATGTATCTACATATTTTGCTCCTCATTTGGGCACGACCCGAGGGTGTTTTGTATTACTAGTGCATGTATCTACCCCGCTGGGTGATATTATTATTGTGGACCATGTATACCGGTCTTGTCTTGTCACTATTGGGGTTCTGGAGACCCGAGTGGACCTATTGCTTCTCATCATGATTGATTTTGATGTTATATTGGGCATGGATTGGCTATCTCCATGTCATGCTATTCGGGACTGTCATGCCAAGACAATCACTTTGGCTATGCCGGGCATTCAGAGGATCGAGTGGTGAGGCACGACAGATTATGTACCCAGTAGGGTAATATCTTTTCTCAAGGCCCAACGAATGGTTGGGAAGGGATGTCTTTCTTATTTGGCATTTGTGCGGGAGGTTGGAGCTCAGACTCCCAATATTGATTCTGTCCCCATTGTGCAAGACTTTCCTGATGTATTCCCTTCAGACCTGCTGGGCATGCCTCCAAACAGGGACATTGATTTCGGTATCGATTTGGTGCCAGGCACTCAGCCTATTTCCATTACTCCATATCGTATGGCACTGTGACGACCCGGCCCGTCGTCATGGGAAGTTCCACCCCGTTATGTTGTAATTACATATTTCATGCTTTTATATCAGTGTTAGAGTCTATCGGGGGCGTTAGGAATGAATTGGATTGAAAATGAGGCATATAGCCTTTTTGAAGGAAACTTGAATAAAAAAAGTCAACCCGAAGTTGACTATTTAGTTAGAGGGCTCGGAATCGAATTCTGATGATTCGGTCAGTTCTGGGAGGTCATTTGTGAGCTAGGAGAGCGATCGGAATTGAATTTGGAGGTCCGGTGTAGAAATAGGCTTGAATTGGCTAAGGTTGAATTTTGGCGAAATCCGAACGGTAGGTGAGATTTTGATCCGGGAGTCGGAATGGAATTCCGATAGTTGCAGTAACTCCGTTAGGTGATTTTGAATGTGCCTGCAAAATTTCAGGTCATTCGGAGGTCGTTTCGTCGGGTTTTTGATCGAATGTCGGTTTCAGAAGTTTTGAAGAAACTTAGGCTTGTTTGGTGATTTTGATGTTTAGGATGGTGTTTTTATGCTTGGAACAAGTCCGTATCGTGTTTTGGAGTATGTTGGTGGTTTTCGTTGGGGTCTCGGGGGACCCGGGGTGGTTTCGGGAGGTTAAACGGGAGGAAATTGGAGTTTGGGAGCTGCTGTCATGAATTGCAGCAGCATTTCCGCTCCTGCGGATTGGGAACCGCAGGAGCGGGACCGCAGAGGCGGAATTTGGGCCGCAGAGGCGAAAGGGGGCTTGGCCAGGAGGTTCTGCAGAAGCGGATGACTCGTCGCAGGAGCGGACTCGCTTCTGCGAGTCCTTGGTCGCAGAAGCGGAAAGGCGGGCGGCTGGGGAGAATCGCTGGTGCGGAGGCTTTTTCGCAGGAGCGGTCTCGCAGGAGCGAGACCTGGGCCGCAGAAGCGGAACTGGGCAGCTAGGTGTGTTTTTGCGGAAGCGACCATTTGGTCGCAGAGGCGGATTTTTGTCCGCAGAAGCGGAGATCGGGCCTGTGTTAAAAATAACTGAAGGGTTAAAATTTCATAAGTTGCAAAACATTTGGGGCTCGGTTCTTGGAGGCGAATTGGGCGATTTGGGTGAGATATTGCTGGGAGATCATCAGGTTATCATCGGAGGTGTGTTTTATGGTTCCTTTACGCGTTTTTATCATGAAATCCTCCTTTAATTCACGGAAATTGGATCAAATTGTGGGGGGAATTTAGCCTAAACCGGGGTTTTGGTAAATTGCCGATTTGAGTGGGCAAATGGAGTCCGAATTTGGTAAATTTGATATGCCTAGACTCGTATTGAGACGAGGGTTCCGAATATGTAACTTTTATAATTTTTCGAGAAGCGCACCAAAAGTCGAGTTTTGATAACTTGTGGGTTTTGATATAATTTGGGTTATTTCGAATGAATTGCGTGAAATTAGCATATATTGATGCGTTCTCTATGATTTCGAGCAGATTTGGCATCCAAGGAGATTGATTTGCGAGGCAAGCGCAAGACGGATTGAAGCTTCTACCGGTTTGAGGTGAGTGGTAGTAGTAAATAATGTACTGAGGGTTTGAAACCCCGTACTAACACTTCACAATGCTATATTGAGTTGAGACACGCGTCTTGTGACGGGCGTGGAGACATTGTGATTAGGGACTTGGACTTGGTCCCTCCTGGCTAATAGAATACTGTGTTTTATGACTGTTAATGAGATTATAACTGTACAATTGGGGCTAATAGCCATGTTTGGGGCCTTGTGCCGATCTGTAGAACATTAGGGGACATATAGAGATAGGTGACCCTTATATCGTGTTGGAAACATACACTCAGCCGTAGCTCTAGCTGTATATCATAATATGAGCCGTACTAGATGTGTACTTTGAAAGATACTACCTAGGGTGGAATTCCCTATTCTAGCTGAGTGAGCCTGAGAAGCCGGGTCTATATTGACCGAGATAGGGTCGAGGACCCATTATGAGGTATTATATGTATACCTATATTGGATCGGGCTGCACGCCGCAGCAGTATATATATTGGATCAGACTCCACGCCGCAGTAATATACATGTAATATACATGTGGGACGAACTGCACGCCGTAGTATTATTGCGCTTGGGCTGTAGGAGCCCCTTCGGAGTCTGAGTCTGCACACATTCTCAGTGAGCACTGGTGTATATTATGGGATCGGGCTGTGCACCGCAGCAGTATAAATATATAAATATATATATTGGATCGGACTGCACTCCACAGTAATATATGTGTGGATCGGGCTGCACGCCGCACTATTATAGTACTTGGGCCTAGGGAGCCCCTCCGAAGTCTGTATACACCCCCAGTGAGCGCCGTCGACATTAAATGGAGCGGGCTACGCGCCACAGCGGTATATGTATTGGAGCGGGCTGTGCACCGCAGCGGTATATGTATTGGAGCGGGCTGCACGCCGCAGTATTAAACTTATTCATATCCTACTACAAATTAAATACTTATACATTTTAGACATAGGTATGTGTCTTTATATATTGGGATGGTCATACACCGTAAGGGTACGAGTGAGGGTTGGATCAGCGTGGAATCTTGTAGAGATAAATGTGGATTGGAGATTAGAGTACTGCCATAGTGATGACGTACCTATGAGGGTTGCCTTAGAACTGCTAAGTGATAGCACAGGAGTTCTTACTTTCAGTTATTATTTATTATTGTTACTCACTGAGTTGAAATATACTCACCCCACTCCCCTGCACTTTTTGTGCAGATTCACAAGTACCCGAGAGCGGTTGAGTTGTTGTTGCTGCCTGCACACATCTACTTCTTGCGGAGACTACGAGGTAGCTGCCAGAGTCCGCAGAGCCCGTTTTCTCCTTCTTTACCATCTTGTTGATTTCCTATTTGCCTAGACTTGTTTGTATTAGGATGCTATTCTGTAGAGGCTCAGACTCGTGACACCACGATATGGTTGGGACCGTATTTTGTATGTTTTACATTTCGCTTATCACCTGATATGATCATTTACTGTTTAAGTCTAACTTGATTAATAACTGGCTGGTTTAAGGAATAATATAGTCGGGCTTGCCTAGCATTGTGTTGGGCGCCATCACGACTAGGGTTTGGGTCGTGACAGGTACCAACTGATCTGAAAGAATTGAAGGATCAGCTTCAGGAACTCCTAGATAAGGGGTTCATTCGGCCGAGTGTGTCACCATGGGGTGCACCGGTCTTGTTTGTTAAGAGGAAGGATGGCTCTATGAGGATGTGTATTGACTATAGGCAGCTAAACAGGGTAACCGTGAAGAACAAGTATCCTCTGCCTCGCATTGATGATTTATTTGATCAGCTCCAGGGAGCTAGGGTATTCTCGAAGATTGATCTTCGTTTAGGCTACCACCAACTGAAGATTAGAGAGTCTGATATTATGAAGACAGCCTTCAGGACGTATGGGCACTATGAGTTTCTTGTGATGTCTTTTGGGCTAACCAATGCCCCAGCCGCGTTCAAGCATATAATAAATAGTGTATTTCGGCCATATTTGGACTCTTTCGTGATTGTGTTCATAGATGATATTCTGGTATACTCTCGTAGCCAGGAAGAGCATGCTCAGCATCTTAGAGTTGTATTACAGAGGTTGCGGGAGGAGAAGTTGTATGCCAAGTTCTCCAAGTGTGAGTTCTGGCTTGATTCCGTGGCATTCTTAGGACACGTGGTGTCCAGTGATGGTATTCAGGTGGATCCGAGGAAGGTAGAGGCGGTGTAGAGTTGGCCTAGACCGACCTCAGCTACATAGATTCGTAGTTTCTTGGGATTGGTAGGTTATTATCGTCGATTTGTTCGGGGATTCTCTTCTATTGCCTCACCCTTGACTAGATTGACTAATAAGGGTGCTCCTTTTGTGTGGTCCGAGGAGTGTGAGGAGAGCTTTCAGAAGCTCAAGACAGCACTGACCACAACACCAGTCTTGATACTGTCGTCAGCTTCAGACCCTTATATTGTGTATTGTGATGCCTCGGGAGTTGGCATTGGTTGTGTGTTGATGCAGGAGGGTAGAGTCATTGCTTATGCTTCTCGCCAATTGAAGCCCCATGAGAAGAACTACCCTATACATGATTTTGAGCTAACAACCATAGTTCACTCTCTAAAGATTTGGAGACATTACCTGTACGGTGTCTCTTGTGAGGTGTATACAGATTATCGCAGTCTTCAGCATGTGACGACCCAAAGGGTCATCACCTGTTTTCCTCATTTGCCCCGTGCTCTTGAGGCCTTGAAAACCTCATTTTATGTTACCTCGATTTTTGTGCATAGTCCGGACATGTAGCCGGAAAGATTTTCTGCTAAAATATGTGCATTCTATGAAAAGTTTGAAGAAAATTGATATTAATATTGATATAGTTGACTTTGGTCAACATTTCTGGTAAACGGACCCGAACCTGAGATCGGATGGTCCCGGAAGGTCCGTAGGAAAATATGAGACTCGGGCATGTGTCCGGAGTCGAATTCTGAGACCTAGAGCCCAAGATATGAATTTTTCTGTTAAATTGTTTTTGCTGAAATTATTAAATGAAAATGCATTAAACGGCCATGGTATCGGGCTCGTATTTTGGTTCCGACACCCGGTACAAGTCTTAAATATTATATAAGTGCTTTCGGCAAAGTTTGGTGACATTTGGATGTCGTTTGATGTGTTGTGAACCTTGATTTTCAAATTTGAAAGTTATGAAGTTAAAAGAAAGATAGTCATGAACTTGAGGCTTGATTTGATGAAAACGATGTTATATTGGCGATTTGATCGCATGAGCAAGTTTGTAATATATTTTTGAAGTTGTGTGCATGTTTGGCTTGGAGCCCGAGGGGTCGGGTAAAGATTTAATAGGCCGTTGGAGCAAATTCTGAAAAATAACACAGATGGTATTTTTCCCCCCAGCTGATATCTTCGCAATTGCGAAAGGGATCAGATTTAGCCTTGGTTCGCAAATGCGAACCAATTTTCGCAAATGTGAAGGTGGTAGAACAAGGTAGGGCTCGCAAATGCGAGTACAATCTCGCAAATGCGAGGAACTCAGGAAATCTCCTATGCTCGCAAATACGAGTAAAGCCTCGCAAATGTGAGGACCACATTGTTTCAGCCTTGTTCGCAAATGCGAACTTATTATCGCAAATGCGATCCTGACAGGCCTGGGTCAGAGTTTGCAAATGCGAACAATTTCTCGCAAATGCAAGGGCAACAGTCCCAAAACCTGCTATGTTCGCAATTGCGAACAAACGTTCGCAATTCCCATAACCGCAGCTGTGCAATCTGATACTTAAACGAATTTTACACCTTTTTTCTTCATTCTTTCAAAACCCAACACACCACACACGATTCTCCAAGAGCAAAATCACTACAAAACACTTGTAAGTCACTTTTTACTTAATTCTTTCAATTCCTAACATCATTAAACATGTTTTTCAAGAGAAATCTAAGGTTTTCATGGTGGAAATTCTTGTTTTTGGGTAAAACCTAGCTTTTTCAAGAATTGGGGAATTAGACCTCGATTTGAGGTCCGATTTCGAAACAAATCATATAATTGAACTCGTGAGGAAATTGCTAACCGGATTTTGGTCCGAACCCCGAGTTCGACCACGTGGAACCAGGGGCGTTTTGGGAAATTTTGGGATAAACTTTGAAAAAATCATTTTTAAGCATCCAAACCAAGTTATATAGTATTTATTAATGTAATTGAATCAATTGTGATTAGATTCGAGCAAGTTGAAAGCTGAAATTCGAGGTAAAGCTATAGTTGAAGGATAAATTGTACTTCAAGGCTAGAGGTAAGTGTTTGATCTATCCTAGCTTGAGGGAATAGGATTAATGTGCTATTTGCTATATGATCGAGTGCGGTGTATGGGCTGTGGTGACGAGCATCCATACACTGGCGTCTAGCATGACCGTGAGTCATTTATTGACATATATTGTAGGATGTTTTTAAGATATAATCTTGAACCCTTGCCGGGTTGTGAAGTTGATCATTGTTTTCCCTTCCCGGGACTCTATTGAGAAGTTGATCATTGTTTTTCCTTGTAGGGACTCTATTGTGAAGTTGATCATTGTTTTCCCTTGCCGAGATTCTATTGTGAATTTTATCATTGTTTTCCCTTGTCGGGGCTTTATTGTGAAGTTGATCATTGTTTCCCTTGTCGAGACTTTACTGTGATGATTATTGTGTCCCTTGCCGGGACGGTTCATGTTAATTATTTTCATTCTTTTTCCCTTAACTGTGATTGTTATTTGGGTGAGGAAGAGTATAATGCACGAAGGGTGATGCCGTGCCTTGTTTTATTGAGTATGCACGAACGATCATGTCGTGCCTTATTTTATTGATTATGCACGAAAGGTAATGTCGTGCCTTGTTTTATTGATTATGCACGAAGGATCATGCCGTGCCTTATGTTATTGATTATGCACGAAGAGTAATGCCGTACCTTATTTTATTGATTATGCACGAAGGTTAATGCCGTGCCTTGTTATTGATTATGCACGAAGGATCATGTCATGCCTTGTGATATTGATTATGCACGAAGGAACATTCCGTGCCTTTGTTATTTGAACCATGCACGAAGGATCATGCCGTGCCATGGATGTGAGGATAAGAGTAAAAGCACAAAGGGTGATGCCGTGCAACTACTTGATATTCCTTGTTTTGATATTAACTGTTTCCATTATACTCTGATTTTCATTATTGATTTTATCGATGTTGCTGACTATTGTGTTTTCCCCTATTATGATACTTCTCATTGAATTTGTTACTTGGTATTTCTTGTTATCTTGTGGTGTACATATATAAAACTGCACAAGTTTATGTGAGTGTCTGGTCCTAGGCTTGTCACTACTTCGCCGGGATAGGCTAGGCACTTACCAGCACATGGGGTCAGATTGTGCTGATACTGCACTTCTGTGCGTTTTTGCACAGGTCCAGGTTTCAAGCAGGAGCAGCAGCAGTGGAAGAGTATTCGTGGGAGTTGAGCGTTTCGAGACTGAGGTAGCTTGCAGGCGTCCGCATGCCCGGCGTCTCTTCTATTTACTTATACTATTTGCTGTGGTCTCATTGTTTCGAGATAGACAGATATTTATCATTTTCTTTCAGACCATTATGTGTAGTATTCATTAGTAGTTCGTGAGTTGGTGACTCCACGTCTTGGGTAGAGGATTTTATCAGTGTTTTACCTAATTACTATTCATCTCTAATTAGAAAGACTTCCGCATTTATTAAATTGAGTAATTATTTCTCTTGTTATTAAGAATGAGTATGAAACTGATGATATGAACAGGGTAATGTTGAATGAATTGGCTTGCCTAGCTACCACGAGTAGGCGCCACCATGATCCCGATGACGGGGGAAAATCCTAGTCGTGACAAGTTGGTATCTGAGCTCTAGGTTACATAGGTCTCACCACTCACTAACAAGCTTAGTAGAGTTTCAGGGGTAGGTACGGAGACGTCTGTACTTGTCCTTCAGAGTCTATTGAGTTAGGAAAAAGTTTCTCATTTGTTCTTTCTTTTCGTGCGAATTCGTTCTTCAAAATGTTAATTTGAATTTCCACTCTTGTCTTCCCACGAATGGCGAAGTCACGTACCATTTCTCCAACCGAACAATGACACGGGCTGGTGATAGATCAACTACGCCTTCAAAAGTCTTATGGGGGACGGATAGGTTTAACCAAACTCTTCGCTACCACCTTCAGCGGTGCATCTTTTGAGGACCCACGGGATTGTGCATAACCGTTGTTGTGAGGAATTACAGAACGTGGGAATAGTCGAATGCGAGGGGGTTGATTTTACTGTACTTTGGATGGCAGACAGAAGTAGTGGGAAGATAATGTATTTACCACGCCAGTTGTGGTTCCGACGAAAGATGCAATTATATCAGGAAATTAGCTAATGCATCGTGTGGGGTTTCAACGGACCTTGACGTCCGGTGGATTTGTTGGAGTTGTGAAGGACAAATATTGTGAACTATTTGGATACATATATACGGTAGGGAAAGGTCCTCCAAATAACTTATACATATTTAAGGTTGGTTCCTTTCATGGGGCAAGAATCGCCCCAGAGAATAACGAAGGGTATGTGAGTAAATGGGGTAGCTCAGCAGTGTTAAGCCAACATAGCAAAAAAGGAAATTGGCCGTCGATGTTTGTGATAAGTCCACGAAGAGGGCAAGCCGGCCAACGCAACGCTAGTTACTAAACGCTATTTTAAGAAGATGTTCGGAAGACGTCACCCCCCTGATTCTATGCAATATGTAGTATATGCGATCTGAACGGTTGTACCAGGTCACAATGACTGTGTCCGAATATGTATATTGTCATGAGCAATAAGTTAACTGAGCCTTAAAGGAATTGCTGTGAATGTGGAGTTTTGGAGAAATGTAATTTTAGGAAAGCACTCAGGCTACACGCTCCATTGCAGTTAATATTTATCCTACATGGCCAGCCAGATGTAGAGGTCAGGATGTTAGAGGTGGAGGTGAAAATCCTAGAGGTGGAGACCCAACCATTGATATAAATTTTATGGTATGAGGGAGGTCACTACACCAAATGGTGTCATCACATGTATATTCAGATTGTTATAAACAGAATAATTTTCTCTTAATTCGATTTGATTTTTGAAAGAAAAATCGAGGTGAGTCCTTTTAATATGCTCCATTCATGAGCGAGCAACGTAATCATCAAATCTGCTTATGGAAATACTCATGTTGGGATATTACATGAGGATAGACATCCCTATTACTAGGTGTTAGTCACTAAAATATCCATGAGGCTAAGAGTGACTTTATATTACTTATTACAGTGGATTTTTATATAATTCTCGGAATAACTAATTCTAATCGTTAATTGTGCGCCCTATCAATATGAGGGTTCATTTTATGTCGTGATTATCTTTGATAGACAATTATTGAAAGGAAGAAAGAAAGGAAATGAAAACTTTCAAATGATATAATGTGCAAGTACTGTGATTCAGAGTTGAGGATGAGATCCTCAAATTTTTGGCATAATGTGAAATATTTCTAAGCCGAGCTTCAAGCTGCGGTGGATATCATATGAGGACTAGGTCCTAGTAATAAGAGTTTATGTGTTTAAATTTCTCCTTTTATGAAATTAATATTTTTGGTATTACGTTTTTAAATGAGAGTCATGCCTTTTAGGACTATTTGACCATTTTGTATAGCTCATATTCATATCTAGCCATCTCTATTTTTAAACTGTTGAGTTAGCCTTTGAGATGATCACCCATGTGCGGATAAATATGACTCATTAATTTGAAAAAAGTAATCACAAGGTCTCCTTACCTCATTCTGAGTAATGTGGGAGCTTTAGAATAAGGTATTTGATAACACGTAGTTAATAGGTAATGTTGTAATTTAGGGACGACTCTTATGGCCAAAGGCATGGCTATGTGTATAAGTACGTGGTGTTCATGCCCTAGTTAAACTGGCTCATGATAGTACCCATGGATAACATATTGATATGCTCCCGTAGTTAGGAAGAACATACGCAGCATCTTAGAGTGGCTCTCTAGACTCTGGAAAAGGTAGTCAGCTATATGCGGATATCTCAAGAGTGTGAGTTCTGGCTAAGTACAATTGCATTAATGGGCCATGTTATGATGGCAGAAGGTATACATGTCGATCCAAGGAAGATGGAGGCAGTCAAGGACTGGCCTAGACTAAGATCAGCCACCAAGATTCGGAGTTTCTTGGGGTTAGCAGGTTACTACTGTCGATTTGTAGAGGGGTTCTCTTCTATTGCATCCCCGATGACCAGGTTGACCCAGAAGGGTGCCCGATTCAAGTGTTCAGATGAGTGTGAGGCGAGCTTCCAGAAGCTCAAGACGGCTTTGACTACAGCACCGGTGTTGATACTACCTACGGGTGCAGGGCCTTATACAGTTTACTGTGATGCATCCCGTACGGGGCTTGGAGCGATATTGATGCAGGATGGTAAGGTTATTGCTTACGCTTCGAGACAGTTGAAAATCCATGAGAAGAATTATCCGGTTCATGATCTTGAGCTGGCAGCAGTAGTTCATGCCTTAAAAATCTGGAGGCATTATCTATATGGTGTGGCGTGTGAGGTATACACGGATCACAAAAGCCTACAGTACTTATTCAAGCAAAAGGAGTTGAATTTGCGATAGAGGAGATGGTTAGAGTTGCTAAAGGACTATGATGTTACTATCCTATATCACCCAGGTAAAGCCAATGTGGTGACCGATGCGTTGAGTAGAAAGTCTGCCAGCTTGGGTAGTCTTGCATTCATTCCGGTCAGTCAGACACCATTTGCTCTAGATGTCCAGGCCTTAGCCAACCGGTTCGTGAGATTAGACATTTCTGAGCCTAGCAGGGTCTTAGCCCGCACGGTCGCTCGTTCTTCTCTATTAGAGCGTATCCGTGAGAGGCAATTTGATGATCCTCATTTGCGTGACTTTAGGGATACTGTACAGCAGGGAGGTGCTACGAAGGTAACTCAAGATGATGACGGAGTATTGAGAAAGCAGGGGCGCATTTGTGTGCCCAATGTAGAAGGGATTCGAGAGTTGATCCTAGCGAAGGCCCACAGTTCGCGGTATTCTATTCACCCGGGCGCCGCGAAGATGTATCAGGATTTACGGCAGCACTATTAGTGGCACAGGATGAAGAAGGACATCGTTGTGTATGTCGCTCGGTGTCTAAATTGTCAGCAGGTGAAATATGAGCACCAGAGGCCTGGTGGTGTATTCCAGAGAATTGAAATTCCCGAGTGGAAATGGGAGCGGATCACAATGGACTTCATTACCGGACTTCCTTTGACTCGGGGGAAATTTGATTCTATTTGGGTCATTGTTGATAGGCTGACCAAGTCAGCACATTTCATTCCAGTATCTGTCTCTTACTCATCGAGAAGTTAGCAGAGATTTACATTAGGGAGATTGTTCGCCTTAATGGGGTGCCAGTGTCTATTATCTCAGATCGGGGTACGCAGTTTACCTCGCGTTTCTGGAGAGCGGTCCAGCAGGAGTTAGGTACCCAGGTTCAGTTGAGTACAACTTTTCATCCTCAGACGGACCGTCAGTCTGAGAGGACTATTAAGATCCTAGAGGACATGCTTTGAGCCTGTGTTATTGATTTCGGAGGCGCGTGCGACCAGTTCCTGCCATTAGCAGAGTCGCCTACAACAACAGCTACCAGTATAGCATTCGGATGGCCCCGTATGAGGCGTTGTATGGTAGGCGATGTCGATCTCCAATTGGATGGTTTGAGCTAGGAGAGGCTCGGTTGTTGGGTACAAACTTAGTTCTGGAGGCCTTGGACAAGGTCAAGACTATACATGAGAGATTGCGTTCGGCTCAGTCCAAACAGAAGACTTATGTGAATTGTAAGTTTTGAGATGTAGATTTCATGGTTGGTGAGCAGGTATTGCTCCGGGTATCGCCTATGAAGGGCGTGATGAGGTTCAGAAAGAAGGGCAAGCTCAGCCCTAGGTATATTGGTCCATTTGGGATACTGGACCGAGTGGGAGAGGTGGCTTACAGACTAGCACTGCCACCTATCTTATCAGTCGTACATCCAGTTTTTCATGTATCTATGCTTCGGAGGTACCACGACGATCCCACACATGTGTTAGACTTCAGTACTGTCCAATTGGACAATGATTTATCCTACGAGGAGGAGCCGGTGGCCATGCTAGACCGGCATGTTCGACAGTTGAGGTTGAAGAGTTTTCCTTCTATGCATTTTCAGTAGAGAGGTCAGCCTACTGAGGCATCGACCTGGGAGTCCGAGTCTGATATGCGGAGTCGCTACCCACATTTGTTCCCCAACTCAAGTACTTCCTTCTCTTGTCCGTTCGAGGACGTACTATTATTTTAGAGGTGGAGGATGTGACGACCCAAAGTGTCATCACCTGTTTTCCTCATTTGCCCCGTGCTCTCGAGGCTTTGAAAACCTCATTTTATGTTGCATCGATTTACCTGCGTAGTCCGGGCAATATGTGCATTCTATGAAAAATTTGAAGAAAACTGATATTAATATTGACATAGTTGACTTTGGTCAACATTTTTGGTAAACGGACCATGACCCAAGATCGGACGGTCCCGGAAGGTCCGTAGGAAAATATGGGACTCGGGCATGTGTCTGGAGTCGAATTCTGAGGCCTAGAACCCAAGATATGAATTTTTCTGTTAAATTGTTTTTGCTGAAATTATTAAATGAAAATGGATTAAACGACCATGGTATCATGCTTGTATTTTGGTTCCGACGCCCGGTACAAGTCTTAAATATTATATAAGTGCTTTCTGCAAAGTTTGGTGACATTTGGATGTCGTTTGATGTGTTTTGAACCTTGAGTTCCAAATTTGAAAGTTATGAAGTTAAAAGAAAGATAGTCATGATCTTGAGGCTTGATTTGATGAAAACGATGTTATATTGGCGATTTGATCGCACGAGCAAGTTTGTATATGTTTTTGAAGTTGTGTACATGTTTGCCTTCGAGGCTGAGGGCTCGGGTAAAGATTTGATAGGCCGTTGGAGCAAATTCTTAAAAATAACACAGCTGGTATTTTTTCCCCAGCTGATATCTTCGCAATTGCGAAGAAATGCTCGCAATTGCGAAAGGGATCAGATTTAGCCTTGGCTCGCAAATGCGAACTAATCTTCGCAAATGCGAAGGTGGCAGAACAAGGCAGGGCTCGCAAATGCGAGTACAATTTCGCAAATGCGAGGAACTCAGAAAATCGCCTATGCTCGCAAATGTGAGTAAAGCCTCGCAAATGCGAGGACCACAGTGTTTCAGCCTTGTTCGCAAATGCGAACTTATTATCGCCAATACGATTCTGACAAGCCTAGGTTAGAGTTCACAAATGCGAACGATTTCTCGCAAATGCGAGGGCAACAGTTCCAAAACCTTCTATGTTCGCAATTGCGAACAAACGTTCGCAATTCCCATAACCGCAGCTGTGCAATCTGATACTTAAACGAATTTTACACCTCTTTTCTTCATTCTTTCAAAACCCAACACACCACACACGATTCGCCGAGAGCAAAATCACTCCAAAACATTTGTAAGTCACTTTTTACTTAATTCTTTCAATTCCTAACATCATTAAACATGTTTTTCAAGAGAAATCAAAGGTTTTCATGGTGGAAATTCTTGTTTTTGGGTAGAACCTAGCTTTTTCATGAATTGGGAAATTAGACCTCGATTTGAGATCCGATTTCGAAACAAATCATATAATTGAACTCGTGAGGGAATGGGTAACCGAATTTTGGTCCGAACCCCAAGTTCCGACCACGTGGAACCAGGAACGTATTGGGAAAGTTTGGGATAAACTTTGAGAAAACCATTTTAAGCATCCAAACCAAGTTATATAGTATTTATTAATCTAATTGAATCAATTGTGATTAGATTCGAGCAAGTTGAAAGCTGAAATTCGAGGTAAAGCTATAGTTGAAGGATAAATTGGACTTCAAGGCTACATGTAAGTGTTTGATCTATCCCAGCTTGAGGGAATAGGATTAGTGTGCTATTTTCTATATGATCAAATGCGGTGTATGGGCTGTGGTGACGAGCATCCATACACTGGCGTCTAGCATGACCGTGAGTCGTTTGTTGACATATATTGTGGGATGTTTTTAAGATATAATCTTGAACCCTTGACGGGTTGTGAAGTTGATCATTGTTTTCCCTTGCCGGGACTCTATTGTAAAGTTGATCATTGTTTTTCCTTGCCAGGACTCTATTGTGAAGTTGATCATTGTTTTTCCTTATCGGGACTCTATTGTGAAGTTGATCATTATTTTCCCTTGCCGGGGCTTTATTATGAAGTTGATCATTGTTTCCCTTGCCGAGACTTTACTGTGGTGATTATTGTGTCCCTTGCCGGGATGGTTCATGTTAATTGATTTCATTCTTTTGCCCTTAACTGTGATTGTTATTTGGGTGAGGAAGAGTGATAATTCACGATGGGTGATGTCGTGCCTTATTTTATTGATTATGCACGAAGGATCATGTCGTGCCTTATTTTATTGATTATACACGATGGGTAATGTCGTGCCTTGTTTTATTGATTATGCACGAAGGATTATGCCATGCCTTATGTTATTGATTATGCACGAAGGTTAATGCCGTGCCTTATTTTATTGATTATGCACGAAGGGTAATGCCGAGCCTTGTTATTGATTATGCACGAAGGATCATGCCGTGCCTTGTGATATTGATTATGCACGAAGGAACATTCCGTGTCGTTGTTATTTGAACCATGCACGAAGGATCATGCCATGCCATGGATGTGAGGATGAGAGTAAAAGCACGAAAGGTGATGCCGTGCAACTATTTGATATTCCTTGTTTTGATATTAACTGTTTCCATTATACTCTGATTTTCATTATTGATTTTATAGATGTTGCTGACTATTGGTGTTTTCCCTTATTATGATATTTCTCGTTGAATTTGTTACTTGGTATTTCTTGTTATCTTGTGGTGTACATATATAGAACTGCATAGGTTTATGTGAGTGTCTGGTCCTAGGCTTGTCACTACTTCGCCGGGATAGGCCAGACACTTACCAGCACATGGGGTCGGATTGTGCTGATACTGCACTTCTGTGCGTTTTTGCACATGTCCAGGTTTCGAGCAGGAGCAGCAGCAGCGGTATAGTATTCGTGGGAGTTGAGCATTTCGAGACTGAGGTAGCTTGCAGGCGTCCGCAGGCCCTGCGTCTCTTCTATTTACTTATAGTATTTGCTGTGGTCTCATTGTTCCGAGACAGACATATATTTATCATTTTCTTTCAGACCATTATGTGTAGTATTCTTTAGTAGTTCGTGAGTTGGTGACTCCACGTCTTGGGTAGATGATTTTATCAGTGTTTTACCTTATTACTATTCATCTCTAATTAGAAAAACTTCCGCATTTATTAAATTGACTAATTATTTCTCTTGTTATTAAGAATGAGAATGAAACTGATGATATGAACAGGGTAATGTTGAATGAATTAACTTGCCTAGCTACCACGAGTAGGCTCCATCATGATCCCGATGACGGGGGAAAATCCGGGTCGTGACACAATATCTATTCAGATAGAAGGACCTTAATTTGAGACAGTGGAGGTGGCTAGAGTTGCTTAAGGACTATGACATCACTATATTATATCATCCGGGAAAGGCCAATGTCGTGGCCGATACTTTGAGCCGAAAGGCGGTTAGTATGGACAGCTTAGCTTATATTCCAGTTGGGGAGAGGCCATTTGCATATGATGTTCAGGCTCTAGCCAATCGACTAGCGAGGTTGGATATTTCTAAGCCCAGCAGAGTATTGGCATGTGTGGTTTCTCGGTCTTCATTGTATGATTGCATCAGAGAGCGTCAATATGATGATCCATATTTGCTTGTCCTTAAGGACAGAGTTCTGCACAATGATGCCAGAGATGTGATTATTGATAGTGATGGTGTCCTGAGGATGCAGGGCCGTATCTACGTGCCTAATGTAGATGGCATTCGAGAGTTGATACTAGGGGAGGCTCACATCTCACGGTACTCTATTCATCCAGGTGCTGCGAAGATGTTCCAATACTTGAGACAACATTACTGGTGGTGAAGGATGAAGATGGATATTGTTAGGCATATAGCCAAGTGCCTCAACTGCCAGCAGGTCAAGTATGAGCATCAGAGACTAGGCGGTGTTCTTCACCGTATGGTTATTCTCGAGTGGAAATGGGAGAGGATTACCATGGATTTTGTGACTGGGCTCCCTCGGACTTCGAGGAATTTCGTTTCAGTATGGGTGATTGTTGATCGGCTGACCAAATCCGCACATTTCATTCTAGTATGTACTACTTACTCATCAGAGCGGTTAGCGGTGATCTTTATTCGGGAGATTGTCAGATTACATGGGGTTCCAGTGTCTATCATATCAATAAGGTTACTCAGTTCACTTCTCAGTTCTGGAGGGTATTTCAGCGAGAGCTGGGTACGCAGGTAGAGTTGAGCATAGCATTTCATCCTCATACAGACGGAAAGTATGAGTGCACTATTCAGATCTTGGAGGATATGTTGCATGTTTGTGTGATCGATTTTGGAGGTTCATGGGATGAGTTCTTGCCACTTGCTGAGTTTGCCTACAACAACAGTTATCACTCGAGTATTTAGATAGCCCCGAACGAGGCGTTATATAGCAGACGGTATACATCTTCTGTGGGATGGTTTGATCCCGGTGAGGATAGATTGATAGGGACTCGGTTAGTTCAGGATGCTTTGGATAGAGTGAAGTTGATTAAGGAGAGGCTTCACACAGCACAGTCATGCCAAAGAGTTATGCGGACCGTAGGGTTCGAGAGTTGTCTTTCATGGTTGGTGATAGAGTATTGCTGAAGGTTTCACCCATGAAGGGTGTCATGCGGTTCGGGAAGAAGGGTAAGCTGAGTCCCAGGTACATTGGTCCTTTTGAGATACTCAGGAGGGTTGGAGAGGTGGCATACGAGCTGGCCTTGCCACCCAGTTTGTCCAGTGTTCATCCAGTATTCCATGTGTCTATGCTCCGAAAGTATATTAGGGATCCATCTCATGTGCTGTACTTCAGTATGATTCGGCTTGATGGTGATCTATCTTATGATGTGGAACCAGTAGCTATTCTGGGTAGACAGGTTCGAAAGTTGAGGTCCAAGGATATTTCTTCAGTCAAGGTGTAGTGGAGAGGTCGGCTCGTGGAAGAGGCTACTTGGGAGATCGAGCAGGAGATGCGGAGTAGATATCCTCACCTATTTGAGTCTCCAGGTATGTTTCTTGACCCGCTCGAGGACGAGCGTTTTCTTAAGTTGGGGAGAATATGATGACTCGGCCCGTCATCGTGTGAGTTATCACCCCGTTTTCCCCGTTATATGCTTGTTAATGTTTCAATATGCATGTTTGGTGAGTTTGAGTCAATTCGGATTGAGTTTGGTTGGAAATGAGACAAATTGTCTCTTAGAAGAAGGAATAGTTGGGAAAAGTCAACTAGATGTTGGCTTGTGAGTTAGAGAGCTCGGAATTGAATTCTGAAGATTCGGTCAGCTCCGGGAGGTCATTTATGAGTTAGGAGAGCGATCGGAAGCGAATTTGGAGGTCCGGTGTAGTTTTAGGCTTGAATTGGCTAAGGTTGAATTTTGGCGAAATCCGAACAGTAGGTGAGATTTTGATCCGGAAGTCGGAATGGAATTCTGACAGTTGCTGTAGCTCCGTTAGGTGATTTTGGATATGCCTGCAAATTTTCAAGTCATTTGGAAGTCGTTTCGTCGGGTTTTTGATCGAATGTTGGTTGCGGAAGTTTAAATGAAACTTAGGCTTGAATTCGCTTGGATTCGATGATTTCCCTGTTTAGGGGCATATTTTTAGGATTGGAACAAGTTTGTATCGTGTTTTGGAGTATGTTGGTGGTTTTCGTTGGGGTCCCCGGGGCCTCGGGATGAATTCAGGGGACCAAATGGACCATTTTGAGCCGAAATGGACAGCTGATCTGCTGCACTAAATTGCAGGAAAATTTTACACATCGCGATCGCAGGCCTGGTCATGCGATCGTGTAGTGTATCGGAGAGAGCTGGGAGGTTTTGTTCTTCGTGATCACGATATAAGGGGTGCGATCGCATAAGGTGAAGGCTTTGTTCATCGGGATCGCGAGGCCCTTGATGTGATCGCGTAAGGCAAGATTCGAGAGCAGTGCGATCGCGGAGAAAATGTTGTGATCGCGTAGAATGGTTAGGCTGATCACTATGATCACGTCTGGGCCCACGCGATCGCATAGAAGGAAAACAGGCCGCCCAAAAATCTATGCATCGCGATCGCGTGCTAAAGGCTGCGATCGAGTAGAGTAACGAGTGCTGGCATCGAGGTTAAGTTCAAAACATTTCATCCGCGACCCATTTACACAAAACCTCCATTTTTGAGTTCTTAGAGAGCAAATTGACGGAAATTGAAGGGGATTTCACCGGGTTATCATCGGAGGTAAGTTTTATGGTCGAAATATGTGTTTTTATCTTAGAATCTTCCTCTATTTCATTGAAATTGGAACAATTAATGGGGGAATTTTGCCCTAAGCCTAGGTTATGGTAAAATATTGATTTGAATGGGCAAACTGAGTCCGATTTTGGCAAATTTTATATGTATCAACTCGTGATGAGATAAGGATTCCGAAAATGTAACTTTTGTAATTTTTCGAGAAGCGTACCAGAAGTCGAATTTTGACAACTTCGTGGGTTTTGGTGTAAATCGAGTTATTGATTGGGTTATGTCTAATTAGCCTATATTGAAGTATTCTCATTGATTTTGAGCAGATTTGGCATCCGAAGAGATTGATTTGCGAGGCAAGCGCAAAGTGAGCTAGGACTTCTACCAGTTCGAGGTGAGTGATGGTAATAAATAATGTACTGAGGGTTTGAAACCCTGTATTTGCACTATACAGTGCTATGCTGAGATGAAAAACGTGTCATGTGACGAGTGTGGTGACATTGTGACTGGGGATTTGGACTTGGTCCTTCCCGATTGATAGTCTTACCGTGTATTATGACTGAGATTGAGCTTATAACTGTGTAATTGGGCTAGTAGCCATGTTTGGGGCCTTGTGCCGATCTGTAGAGTATTAGGGAAGCCTGTAGAGCTAGGTGACCCTTATATCATGCGGGATACATACACTCAACCGTAATTATAGCTGTATAGCATATCATGAGCCAATACTAGATGTGTACTTTGAGAGAGGCTACCTAGGGTGGAATTCCCTGTTCTAGCTGAGTGGGCCTGAGAGGCCAAGTCTATATTTACTAAGATAGGGTCGAGGACCCACTATGAGATATTATATATATATCTATATTTGATCGGGCTGCACGCCGCAGCACTAAATGTATTGGATCGGACTGCACGCTGCAATGATATCTATGTAGATCGGACTGCACGCCGCACTAATATACATGTGAAACGGACTGCACGCCACAGTATTATTGCGCTTGGGCTGTAGGAGCCCCTTCGGAGTCTGCACACATTCTATATATTGATAGATCGGGTTGCACGCCGAAGCAACATATCTATATATATATATAATGGATCGGACTGCACGCCGCAGTGATATATGTGTGGATTGGACTGCACGCCGCAGTATCATAGCGCTTGGACCGAGGGAGCCCCTCCGAAGTCTGTATACACCCCCAGTGAGCGCCGTCGACGTTAAATGGAGCGGGCCGCACGCCGCAGCAGTATATGTATTGGAGCGGGCTGCGCGCCGCAGCGGTATATGTATTGGAGCGGGCTGCGCGCCGCAGCATTATACTTATTCATATTCATATATATACTGAAATATTTATATGTTATAGACAGATGTATATGTCTCTATATATTGAGATGGCTGTATATATATATATATATAGCGGGCTGCACGCCGCCGTATTTTAGACACATATTTACATATATATATTCATTGGATCGGGCTGTATGTCCTAGCAGTATGAGTGAGGACTAGGTCAGTGTGGGACCGTGGTGAGATTGATGTGGACTGGAAATGGGGGTATTCACTGTAGAGATGACTTACCTGTGAGGTTACCCTTAGAACTGTTTAGTGATAGTACATATGTTCTTATTTTCAGTTGTTGTTTATTATTATTACTCACTGAGTTGAAATATACTCACCCCACTCCCCTGCACTTTTTGTGCACATTCACAGGTTCCAGAGGGCAGTTGAGCTATCGCAGCTGCTTTATCATTACTATCCCGAGGAGACTTCGAGGTAGCTGCCGACGTCCGCAGGACCTGATCTCTCTCTCTCTTATCATTTTGTTGCTTTCATTCTGCCAAGACTTGTATTGTGTAGGACATTTTCATTTGTAGAGGCTCAGACTTGTGATACCACGATTTGATTACGAAAGTATGCTATTAAGTTTAATTGATCATCGTTAATTAATAATTGGCTGTTTTAAGTGGATAACATGGTCGGGCTTGCCTAGCAATATGTTGGGTGCCATCACGACCGGGGTTTGGATCGTGACAACAATACAGAGCTTTTCGGTAATTAAACTACTCTCATTTTTTCCAGTTTCATTTTACTTTTAGTTATTTGTTATATGAATGCTACGTGAGAAATAATTCAATATAACTGAACATGACAGTAAATAGTAGCTAAATAATAATATCCCTATTGCTACAGTTTGTAAATAGGACTACTTGATAAATCAGTAAAATTATAACTTTTCAAAGTAGGTTGATGTTATTTATATCAGAGAGAGTTCATAGAGAGAAGTTTGCCAACTATGTCTTACTGTCACATGTGCATGAGTTATTGTTCTATTTTGTATAGACTTTGTAGAAATAAAATAAATTCCTATTGCCTTTCAAATAGACACAATCATAAATGAACAACAACTATAATTAGTTAGAGAAAATATTAATTAATAAACACATTAAATAGAAAGGTAAACCTAACTTTCACTTAAGTTGTTATGTATATTTGAAAGGTAACTACTTACTTTTGTATAACTAATAAAAGTAATTGTAAAATTAAGGTGTTCTCCTTTGAAAATGACAATCTGATTTATGTTAATTGGGATACGATTTTTCGGTTTCAGTTAATATTCTTTAATCTCTTTTCTGTCTTATATGTTTAGTTTACCATTGCTATATCTTAAGTAGATCATGAAAGTAAATAATTCTTTAAGGATCTTCATTTATATTGTCCATAATGATTACTAATTTTGAACAAATTTCAATGTTATTGTAGATGATATTGGCGAAATTATGAGCTATGAAGACGTACAATCTATCAAACAAGATGATAGCATCCGTATGTTCTTGAACATTGAGATACAAGATTATGAGTAAGCTCGTCACAATTTATTAAACTAACTAAATATTTCAACAATTTTTAATTTGATTCCTATGCTTAACCTTATAATAATTGTAGGAGATACTATTTCTGCAACTCTTTAGGGAGACTTTGTCGAACAGATCAATCTGTATTTGAATGGATCCAATGATAAGCCTGTTGTCATCGTCATGCAATTGATTAGAGCACATCGATATCAAGGTTATTAAATTGTCTGCTTACTTTACAATACAATGTCTTTATTCAATTAGTAAACTCTTAAAAATTACTTTTATGTGTATAGAACAATAATCAGTGAGGAACACTTGGCATGAGTCGAAGCTTTGGATCACTTCAAATCTTCTTCAAGTTGTTGACTTTTGCTCCAGGTCTATAAGTTATTCTTAATTAAAGGATATTTCAAATCAAATTTTAGTGTTAATATTTCTTAATATATCTTAACTTAAAAATGAAATAGAATGGTTTCTGTGTGTAGAGAAAGCTCACAAAGACTTACTCAAATTTCATCTCACAAAATTCATTCTATTGCTGATGAGCTAGCATTTGGAAGCGTTGAAGTTAAAACTATTGAGGATCTGAGTGACTGTAAGCATGTGAGTACCTACTTTTTAATTTTGTTAATTTTTAATTATTAAAACTTTTATCCTCTCTTTCTCTCCATAACATTTGTATATACAATTTATGCGTAGCCAGGAGATTTTTAGATTGTAGCAACTACTATACACATAGAATTAGATCATAGATGGTGTTATTTAGCATGCAAAAATTACGCAAAAAAACTAAACAAAGAGGGGGAAAATGTTATTGTAAAATACGAGCAGACACTACAACATAATGTATTTATAGCTAAAAACCAAAATATAGCTAATTATAAAATTTTTGTAGCTAAACACTTTAGCCACGAACGTTTTTTCCATAGCATTCGTAGCAAGATGTGGCGTAACTAAAAGTTAGCTACAAACTTTACATGACCCATAGCTAACGACTAATACTTATTGCTTTGAGAAGACTTATGCTTTCACTTTAGTTTCTGATGTTCTACTTTCCTCATTTTATTTTAATAGCTTTATTTAGTGTATTGTTCCTGGTATTTAGCTTATGCTTAATAATAAATTTACTATGAGAATTGAAGCATTATCTTTGTAACTATCAAATCCATTCTAATATGGAACAAAAAATATGCGTACGCTATATTACATTTGTTGTTTTTACTTTTGTTGTTGTAGCTTCTGTTGACCGTTGTGATTATGTCCTTTGTGTTAGAATTATGGTGCTTCAAACGACTCTTCATGTCCAATGGAGATAGAAAATATTGTTGATAAAAAATTTATGTTTAAAGTGGAGGTTAAAAATTTCAACAGCAAGAATCAAGATGATGTCTTAAAAGTTGTTACACTTAGTGACGACGAGGAAATTATAAAGAAATATATTCCTTCTCCATGTGAAGAGACATTCAAAGTATGTTTCTATACTTAATTTTTCTCAATTTTCCTATTTGTTATTGATTTGATTTATTTATGATGCACCATTTTTTATAGGATCCAGATTTCAATAATAACGAATTTAGTCACGAAGATAATGAAATCGCGGTTATTTTATAACTCATTATTAATATTTTACATAATTCATTCTTTTAGTTTAATGATTTACAGGTTATACAACAATAAATCAATAAGAACTATAGATTAACTGTTGATTTTCACAAGTTTTTGTATTTTAAATATGTAGAATTCTACTGAAGATAACGAGTTGATCGATGTTACAAATACACCTGCCAAGATTGCAGCAGTGGTTGAACAAGATTCGAATGTTATCGGGAAACAAGATCAAGAGAGTATTTAAAAAAAAGAAGACAACATAAGTTATTTTCAAATGTAACTGTTGCAGAAACTAAGATCTGTCTCATTAGTTAGTTTATTAGTTTCATTAGTTGTGAACAAGATGTTTGAATGATTTCATATTTTTCTTGGTATTGAACTATTCATGTTTAGTTATTTTTGTATTCTCATTTGTTTTGGACAAGATATTTGAATCAGTTCATGGTTCTTTCAGGTGTTAAACTTTTGCTCTCTACATAAATAAGACAATCCATTGTTAAGGCTCCATTGATTTTGTACTTAACACTAGCCTTGCCAGTGTTGGTTATTTTTTGAAATAACGTTTTTACTATTATATTGATTTCAATTGGGGATGCATAGCATCTTTTCTGGTTTCCAGTTTTTCCTTGCCATTCTTATCTCATTTTACAGTGGCAATCAATATGTAAAGAGTATCCACGGGATAGCCTAAGGCCTATACTAGTATGAACATTTTCAAGTCAACACTCAGAATGGATGAAAAGCTACAGAAAAAGTTGAAGAGGATGAAATTCGTAATAGTAACATTTTGTGCATATCATGTTGTGCATTGTAATTTCATATCTCCAGGCACCAAATCATCACTGTTTGTTTAATTGAATCTTATGTTGCCTAAACTTCTAATAAGAAAGCACCAAATTTTCGTCCCAGTGCAAATAGAATTTGACAAATGTAACTTTGTAGGTTTCCAATTTTTTCTTGCCATTCCTATCTCATTTTACAGTGGGAATTTATTTTTCATGTACTCTATGTATAAAAGATATTAACTTAGTAATGCAAAATATGAAGTGTTTACGCCTCAAATAGTTTAGCGCTAAAGTACTAAATATGATCTTGAACCAACTGGTAGGTTCATGAATAGTTGGTATACTGTTATTAATGTCGTCACTAGCGGTACTCCATTTATCCATAATTAAAAAATCCGAATCTGCCATAAATTAGGTTAACGCTCGAGTTGCAAAATAATTTCCAAGCAGAAATTCTCTCGCGGAGACAAGAAAAATAAAAATTATAAAATTCATTCTTTTGTTCATAAATATTGTTGGCACCTATTATAGTTGCAATCCAATAAAATTCATATATTTATTTTTTGATTTAATTGTTTTGGATGTGATCGCTAAGTTTACTTTACAATAGAGATCTGTTTTTACCATATCATTTTTTACTTTGAAACAATTCGCGCATCGCACGAGTACGCATACTAATTACAATGAAAATCAAGTTGAATGAATTGCAAACTTATAAATGACTTCAAACTATCGGTTTATACATTTTGTGTATACAAACCGTACCAAATCTAATTATTGTTTTCTAGTTTTCCCAGCACAATATTCTACCACCAACAGCATATCCTTTGGTTATCAGGACCGAATTTTGTTGTTTGTTCAAGAGACAAAAAATAACTCGTGTATCATATTTTCAGCTGATCATTTACCATCCTAAAATTTGGATTATTAACAGTTTAATTCTCAAAGTTATTTCTTTTTCTAAATTAGACTGCCTCTGGCCATACTATTATATCAAATTTTCTACTTATTTATCATCCTAAATTGGATTCTAGGGCTATTAATAACGTCTCATCCTCAAAGTTATCTTTTCTTTTTTTAATTTAGACTGCCCTTTATATTTTTTCATATTGATGAGTGTATGGGGTCAAGAGGTTGATGAGTGACAAGAAGGGTTGCTCTTATGGTAAGCAATCCCCACTTTCAACCGGGAGGTTGTGAGTTCAAGTCTCCGCAAGAGCAAGGTGGGAAGTTCTTGGAGGGAAGGATGCCGGAGGTCTATTTGGAAACAGCCTCTCTACCTTAGGGTAGAGGTAAGGTCTGCGTACACTCTACCCTCCCTAGACCCCACTAAGTGGGATTATACTGGTTGTTGTTGTTGTTGTTTTCGAGTGTATGAGGCCAAATATGACTTGACCATATGTCAAAATTATCTTTTCTTTTTCTAATTTAGAATGCCCTTTATATTTTTTTCATAGTAATGAGTGTATGGGGTCAAATATGGTTTGACCATATGGAGCCGAACGCAGCTCTCCCCACGTCATAAACGATAATGGTACGACCCCTCCCATAAATCTCCTAAAGCAAGGGTACAGTTTGGACGTAAGGATATAAACGACATCATTCACATTTAGTCGTCCCCCCTGAAAGGGCGTTAGCTACCCCCCGATGGATTATAGTTTTAATATGGAGGCCTCACCTCTATATAAAGGGAGGCTTCCCTGTTGACAAGTTGTTATTATCTTATAATACAATTTCTCTCGTTCTCTTGTTATATCTAATAATACAATTTCTCTCATTCTCTCTCTATCATTCTATCTCAACTGTGATAAGCGATTATCCTTAAAAGTTCTTCATTCTTGCAAGTATCTCTATACTATAACTACACTGATCTCATATTTAGGTTCATTATATTTGATTACGATTTACCCCTTTCATATCTTTTGATTGTTTCTAGCTTGTAAAGTAACCAATAACTTTTGAGCCAAATAATTTGGCGCCATCTGTGGGGATTTCGAGAATCAAAATCATAGTAACCACCTAAAGGTCAGCCAACCATCTCCTCTATATCACGCGAAAATAAAAAATGGCCGAAAAGAATACTAGATCCAAAGCAATAATAGGGATCACAATCTCCTTGGCTCTCTTAATGAGGTCGGTGATGATGTTATCACCAACACAACCCCCGGCAACACACCAGAAGCAGAGACCTCACCTTCCCCCTCCGAAGATCCAACGACCTTGCATGACAAAGGAGCTTCCACATCCGTTGTCAAAGAGGTACCTTCGGTGGTTAAGAAATTGCTGGAAGAGTGGCTAACAAGCACCCTAAGTGGATTAGTCGAAAAACCACCACAAGGTAACATGAAAGCAATACCAATGACGAGTATTACCACTGCCGCGGACGAACAAGAAGAGACGCGATTTAACCACCAACCCGTCGAAACACAGACCCATAATGACACGCTGACCTCCATCCTAAGGAAGATGGAAGAAATAGGGCCGACCCAGTTCAATACCCACTTCGTGGGTGTCTGGGGAAGGGAATACTCTAGGCAGCCTTTCCCCTGCTTTGCAGAGAGGCTAATTCGAACCTGCGACCTGACACACCACGGCAAGCAAGCTTACCGCTGAGCCAAGCTGGCTCAGCAATAAGAAATAGAGAGCGAAAATAAGGCTCTTCGCGATCAGATGAAGGAGCATCGGGAGAGGGTCGACAAAATTTCCGGAGCCCCTAAGTTGTTACCAAAACACGACATGGGGAAGTTCGTAGAGCAACCATACTCTGAAGAAGCTGCCCGCTACTCCATCTCGAAAACTTTCAAGATGCTCCCTTACTTAAGGGTATATGATGGGACCACTGATCCCGAGGATCATCTCATTTATTATGTTATTGCCGTAAAAGGAAATGGCCTATCAAAAGAGCAGGTACCATCAGTGCTGCTAAAAAAGTACAGCGAGACGCTTATTGGAGGGGCCTTGACATGGTACTCCCAACAACCTGCCAAGGAATATCAACATTCGAAGAAATGTCGGATAAGTTCTTCACCGCCCATGCGGGTGCAAAGAAGGCAGAGGCAAGGGTCAACGACATCTTCGCCGTCAGGCAAACCACATGTGAAGGGCTTAGGGACTTCATCACCAGATTCAACAGGTTAAGAATGAGCCTGCCACATGTGTTGGAAGGGATGGCAGTCGTTGCCTTCCGGAACGGACTTGGCAGGGACGATTCCAGAGCGACTTAGAAGCTGTTGAACCGCCTCATGAAGTATCCCCTATGACATGGGAGGAAATCCATAACGCTTATTGTACCGAAGTACGAGCAGAAAAAAACGATCTTAATGGGCCAACCCAACGGTTAACAGCTATACATTGAAAACAAGGAAAGACCACCACCACGAGGGACGTCAGGAACATTCCTTTCGTTCCAACGGAGAACGACATCAGCCACACACGAGATCTTCCCATCCACCGCCCCGGCACATGGATGCATTACAACGGTACATCACCCCACTCTGAAATGAAAGAGGTACACCCCCTTTATTTTTATCACAAAATTTTTGTGTTTCTCCTTCAGAAATAGTGTACGCACTGGAGAAGCTTAGCGCCAATGTGCAATGGCCTCAGAAAATGAAGTCAGGTCTCGCCACAAGCAAGTCGAACATCCTGTGTGAATTCTATCAGGAATGGGGACACATGACCGAAGATTGTATAGGCCTGCGACAAGAGGTCGTCAGAATGCTAAATCAAGGATACCTGAAAGAGCTACTCAGTGACAAAGGAAAGATCAACTTCGCACGTGGACGAGAACAACCCCGCAGACCATTAAAGCCGCCTTCCCCGATGCGGATGGTAAACATGATCGTTGGCAATGGCAACGACTCAGTAATCAATCATGTCAAATTCACCAACACTCATAGGCTAAAAAGGACCATCTCCCACGAACGGTATGACGACTTCGAAGGAAGTATCGCCTTCGATAAGTCTGATGCCGACGGTTTGTGTTTTCCTCATTACGATTCTTTAGTCATTACTTTATGCATTATTGATCCGGATGTCAAGAGAGTCATGATCGATGACGGTAGAGGCGCCTGTATCATCGACCCGAGAGTCCTTACACAGATGAGACTCGAGGATAGGATAATACCCCGCTACATAACACTAGCAGGTTTTAACAATGTAGTGGAAAGTACGTCCGGATAGGTGACCTTGCCCGTCCTCGCGGGAGGGGTCACGTTGGAAACAATTTTTCATGCGATGGACCAGGAGACTGCATACAACGTCACCATAGGGTGCCTATGGATAAATTCCATGCAAGCAGTCCCTTCGAGCCTGTACCAAGTGGTCAAGTTCCTTACCCCATGGGGAATATTCAACATCAAAGGGGAACCGCGCACCGCACAAGAGTGTTACAAAATAACCCAAAAGTGTGCTCACACCTGACAACTAAGGGGAGCGAGTGCGGAAGCATATCAATTAGCCGTGTCGGGGACTAAAACCGACCCGACAGTAGACACCATCAAATATCTTGACCTCGTGGAAGCTTGTAAACCAACGATCGAAGATCTCGATCCAATCCAACTGGATAGCAACAATCCTACAAAGAAATCCTACATCGGACATGGCCTTACCAATCCAAGTAAGTACCGTGAATTCTTAACTAACAATGCAGACCTATTTGCCTTTTCCCATGCAGATATGCCGGGGATTTCGCCAGATATCCCCACCCATAAGCTAAATGTTGACCCGCTGCATTCACCGATATGGCAAATCAGAAGAAAGTTCAATGTCGCAATCAATGAAGCAGTCCGCGAGGAAGTAGACAAACTACTTGCCAACGACTCTACTAGGGAGTAAATATCCTCACTGGGTCGCCAACGTCGTCATGGTCAAAAAGAAAAACGGGAAGTGGAGAATGCGCGTGGACTTTACCGACCTGAATAAAGCGTGCCCTAAGGACTATTTCCCCTTCCACACATCGACCAGTTTATCAACGCCACCGGTAGACACGAACTGCTGAATTTCTTAGATGCATATTCCGGTTACAATAAAATCTTGATGGCCGAGGAAGACCAGGAGAAAACAACCTTCATCACTCACCAAGGAACCTACTGCGACAAAGTGATGCCCTTTGGACTAAAAAAAGTAGGGGCCACATATCAAAGACTGGTCACCAAGATGTTAAAAGAACAACTCGGCAAGACCATGAAAGTTTATATCGACGACTTGCTAGTGAAATCTGCATAAAAGGAGGATAACATCGACCACTTAAAAGAGGCCTTTGAAATACTAAAAATGTATGGGATGAAACTGAATCTCGAGAAATGTGCTTTCGGCGTAGCATCAGGAAAGTTTCTAGGGTTTCTCGTATCCCATCGAGGCATCAAAGTCAACCCCGACCAAATCAAGGCAATCGCCACAATACTCGAAGTGCTAAATAATAAAAAGAAGGTAAGAAAATTGACGGGCCGAATAACCGCCCTTTCTAGATTCATCTCACAATCCTCAGACAGATGCCACAAATTTCTCAACATACTAAGAAAGGACAATAGATTCCTGTGGAACGAGGAATGCGTTCCTTGCGAGAACTAAAAACATACATGTCTTCACCACCACTGCTGGCCAAAGCGTATCTAGGCGAGCCCCTGCTGATATATCTGGCCGTATCGGAAGTCGTCGTCAGTGCGGTATTGGTTCGTGAAATAAAAGGTACGCAATTCCCTATCTATTATATTAGCAAAACACTGGTGGATGCCGAAACAAGGTACCCACACCTCGAGCAATTAGCTCTGGTATTGGTCACAGCTTCAAGAAAGATCATACCCTATTTCCAATGCCACCCCATTAAAGTGGTGACCACGTTCCCCTTAAGAAGCATACTACATAAGCCTGAGTTATCGGGCCGACTCACCAGATGGGCCATATAGCTTAGTGAGCATGATATCTCGTATATCCCAAGAACCGCCATACAGTCACAAGTCCTCGCTGACTTCGTGGCTGACTTTAGCACAAAAATACTACCAGAGGAAGAAAGGGAAGCTCTACACTCCACCCCAAATACCGACCTCTAGGCTCTCTACACGGATGGAGCCGCTAATGCCTCGGGATTGGGACTGGACTCGTCATCGAAGCCCCACGGGAAAAATCATTTGCCAATCCACATGATGCCCCGAGATGACTAACAACGAGTTAGAGTACGAAGCCGTAATTGCACGTATAAGGCTGGCCATCAAATATGGGGCCCGCCGACTCGTCCTCCACTACGACTCTCAGCTCGTGGTAAATCAAGTTACTGGGACTTACCAAATCAAGGAACAAAGATTGCAGAAGTACCTGACAGATATCCATAGATTGATGGCCCAACTCGACGAGTGCCGCTTCGAGCAGGTCCTCATAGCACAGAATGCCGAAGCGGATAGCCTAGCAAAACTAGCTGCAACCACCACAAGCTTAGACAAAGAAAACGTCGTCACCCTCATCCACTGGGCAATCGATCATGTGGAGGTGCTCTCATTGAACTTAACTTGGGACTGGCACAACCAATTTTTATCGTACTTGCAGGAAGGAACTCTCCCGCCTGATAAAAAAGAGGCAAAGAAGCTCCGTGTACAAGCCGCCAGATATTGCATGATAAACCATGAGCTCTACAAAAGGACCTTTGGAAGACCCATGGCCAAGTGCCTAGGCCCTAATCAAACAACGCCAGTACTGGAAGAAGTACACGAAGGCCATTATGGAGCCCATACTGGCAATCACGCACTCGTACGCTGTCTGATACGAGTCGGATATTATTGACCTATAATGAAAAAAGATGCCGCATAGTATGTCTGCCAATGCGAAAGATGCCAAAAATTCGCCCCCATGATACACTAACCCGGAGAACCCCTCCACTCGGTCATGTTCCCTTGGCCCTTCATCAAATGGGGAATCGTCATAGTCGGCCCGTTACCCACCAGATGAGGAAAGGTACATTTTCTATTAGTTTTAACTGACTATTTCTCCAAGTCGGTGGAAGCAGGTGCATATGCCTAAATACGCGAACAAGAGGTCATCGCCTTCATATGGAAGAACATCATTTGCCGATTCGGCATCCCCAAAGAAATCACCTGTGACAACGAGAGACAATTCATCGGTTAGAAAATGACTGAATTCTTCGACAAATGGCACATCAAATGAATACTCTCCACACTATATCATCTTGCCGCCAACGGGCAAACAGAGTCATCCAACAAGACCATATTGAATATATTAAAAAAGAAGCTTGAAGACGCCAAAGGGATATGACCGAAACTGCTACTAGAGGCACTTAGGGCGCACAAGACACTCCTAAATCTTCCACGGGAGAAACAACATACTCACTGTTTTACGGAACTGATGTCGTTATACCGGTTGAAGTAGGCGAACCAACCTTGAGGTATTCACATACGAGCAGAGCAGAAAATGATTTAAACCAACTCCAAGACCTCGATGAAGCCGAGGAAAGGAGAGAAATGGACCACATCAGGAGCCTAAAAATAGCAAATTGAAAGATACTACAACAAGAGGGCCAAAATCCGACCCCTCAAAGTAGGCGACTACATCCTCAAAGCCAAAACCTTGGCATCTAGGGATTCAAGCGAAGGAAAACTGGGTACCAATTAGGACAGACCATACAAAATTACTGCGATAGCAGATAACGGGTCGTTTCAACTGGAGATAATGGAAGGGAAGACGCTTCAAAACAATTGGAATATCTCTCACCTCAAGTATTTCCATTTCTGAAGAGCACCCCCCGAGTCGTACTCTTTTTCCCTTATCCGAGTTTATCCCAATTGGGTTTTCTCACAAAGGTTTTTAATGAGGCGATGAAGGAGATGCTCGGAAATGCTCACGAGGTGAGTTTGACACGCCAGTTACTCTGTAAGCCAGCACAATAGGCATGCCAAAGGGACAGGACCAATGACTATCTCCAATGTATGAAGGCTACGACCATCTCCAATGTATGAAAGGCTACGACCATCTCCGATGTATGAAAGGCTATGTCCATCTCCAATGTATGAAAGGCTACGACCATCTCCAATGTATGAAAGGCTACGGCCATCTCCAATGTATGAAAGGCTACGGACATCTCCAATGGATGAAAGGCTAAGGCCATCTCCAATATGTAAAAGGCTACGGCCATCTCCAATGTATGAAAGGCTACGACCATCTCCAATGTATGAAAGGCCAAGTACATCTCCAATGTATGAAAGGCTACGGACATCTCCAAATGCATGGAAGGCTACGACCATCTCCAGTGTATGAAAGGCTACGACCATCTACAATGTATAAAAGTCTACGACCATCTACAACGTACAAAAGACTAAGGCCATCAACAACGTATAAAAGGCTACGACCATCTACAACGTATAAAAGGCTAAGGCCGTCTACAACGTATAAAAGTCTAAAGCCATCTACAACATATAAAAGGCTACGGCCATCTATAACGTATAAAAGGCTAAGGCCGTCTACAACATATAAAAGGCTAAGGCCATCCAAAATGAACAAATGGCTAAGGCCAGTGTCATAGTAATCGACTCGGTTCGATTATGATAAATCAACTCGACACGATCGAGATCACTAAACGGTTACGACCATCTCAAAACGAACAAACGGCTAAGGCCATTGTCGTAGTAATCAACTCGTTTTGATTACGATAAATCAACTCGACACGATCAAGATCACTAAATGGTTGCGACCATCTCAAAACGAACAAATGGCTAAGGCCAGTATCATAGTAATCAACTCGATTTTATTACGATAAATAAACTCGACACGGTTGAGATCGCTAAACAATTACGACCATTTCAAAAACAAGCAAATGGATAAGGCCATTATCGCAATAAGCTGACCCAGCTCAGCTACGACAAATCAACTTAACAATAATTGATACTATGCATACTACTATGAAACTTTCGTTCTTCTTGTAAGAATACATATATATATATATATATATATATATATATATATATATATATATATATATATATATATATATATATATATATATATATATATAAGTTTCATTTCCTCTAAAAAAAGTATACATTTACAAAGGATCCTATTCACACGGCTACAAAATTACAACAGCAAAATAAACACATATCCTAGCCACCGCCACCCTGTTCGTCGTCGCCAACTGGCCCTTCGCCTTGTACATCGCCGCCTTCGGCCCAAAATGCCGCAGAAATCTAGGACCTAGTAGCCAGATGGTTCTGCAAAGGTATAGCCCGCCGCGTCCGGAGAATCGGAGCTATACCCACAAACTTCCCGGGTAACCCGAACCAAACAACGTTGGTCCTCAACCTCTACCTCAGTAGCCCGACCATCAGCATGTAAATCTTCAGAAACTGTCAGCTTAGCTTCGGCGTACACCCACATATCGTATGACTCAATAGACATATCGTCGGCCAACTCGGTCGCTGCTGCTTGCCTAAGAGCGTCAACTTTAGCCGCCTGACGTCGAGCTCGACAGTTAGGGCATCAACTTTGGCACGCAATTCAGCGGCCTCTGCCATTTCCCCACGGCCAATCTCCAACTCATCCTCATTTGACCAAAGAAGGTTCTACAGCTCTGTGTTTCGAGCTAGGGTAGTCATTAAATTTTCATCTACTTGCTCCAACTGAGTCACACGCTCCCGTAAATAAGCTTTCGACTACTCCAGGCCCGTGTGAAAATCCTGAAATTACGGGTCCTGGGTATATATGTCCGCCAACGTCTGGTTCTTAGCACGTCACTCTATATACTTTTTACCACCCTCCTAAGGGTGGCAATCTTTTTCTGAGCACGCCGGCCCATCTCCATTTCCAAAATGAGGGTTTAAAAAGAAAAACACAACACAAGTTAGCATATGCCGAAGGTTCATTCTAAGAAACGAAAAAAATCAAAGCATGACTGCAAAGCCGCATCGATGACTCTTCGAGATAAGTCCCTGTTGCTGACGTACTTTAGAGTTTCACTCTCGGTAGTCGAGCAAAGCAAAGTCATGTCCACCACGGCCTACTCACTCTCCAGCAACAGGTTATATCTGGTAGGGATAACGATCCAACGGTTAGGCCCAACCGCTGCCATCTCCACTCGAGCGTTATCCCCCTGCGGCATGTCCGCAGTTGCGGAGGCCCGCTCAGGACCTGCCCTCCCCTTATTAGCAACTGCCACGGTGGCAGACGGTGTGTCATCTCCTTCGACTCATGGGGGGTGATAGAAGGTACAACCCCTCCTGAGGGGCCGGCCTCCCCGAGCGAATGGCATCGCCCATCAATACCGGCCTCAACTCCAGATGACGTACATTCGCCCTCATGCGCTCTATGGCTATTCCCTTGCCAAGAAGCAATCGACACCTTTTCCACTCCGGTGGCTCTTCGTCTTCGGAAGCCTCCTCTTCAACACCAGGAGATGGAGGCGAACGAGTCATCTCGCTCATGGATTTGACCACCGGCGTGACCTTAGGCCGAGCAGCCTTAGGAACGTCCTCGCTAGAGGGCTCTTGAGTCGCATATTCGCCCTCAGGTCGAGCAGCCTCAGGAACGTCCTCACTAGAAGGCTCATGGGTTGCATAACCTCAGGAATCCGAAGGCTCCTAAAGCACATACTTATCCTTAGATTCAGTCCTCGCCGCCGAGGGGGCTGCAATATTCCGCCTTCTTCTCCTTTGGGGGGGCCCTCCGAATTGTCAAAGTGAAGTAAGTCAAGCAGCAAACACTTACAAATAGGATCTTCAAAATAGAGGTCGGTGTAATACCTAACGGGCCGTGTCGGGTAATGAATGCCGACCACGTCTGGCACTCCTCCGCGAAAGGGATCACTCTCCCCATCCACGATCTTATATTTGGTACAAGTCGGGGTAGAGAAATCCTAGCTGCAAAAGGGGGAAAACGAGGAAGCCACAAAGACTAAACGGACAGAAGTTATGAAAAATATTAAATATACTTAAAAGCACTCACGTTTCGAATTTCACATCTCTGGGAACCCTCCTAGGGCCGCTACCAGGTCCGCCATACGGACATAGAAAACTTTGAGCCAAAAGCGGTGATTAGGCTTGTCATCTGCCCTGACGACCAGGCCTTTCATGACACAACTCTTCAACTACAACATCGATCCTCTCATAAAACCAGGGCTAAGCAACTGCAGCATGTGGTGGATCGAGACGTCGAGTGCGGCCCGATCAGCGTAGTGGTCAATATGCGACACACTTTCCATGTATATGGAGTGAGCTAAGCCGGGCATATAATGTAAAAACGGCAAAGCTCCTCCACCAGAGGGTAAATGGAGAGGCCACACCCGATAAAAAATGGGTACTCATAAAAAGCATAGAACCCCGATCGGTGTAAGTTAGCAAAATCCCCTCTGGTCGCCTCCATGACCACTGTATCAAGGATTTGGCACGCTTCCCCCAAGCTGTCCAAATGTGAATCAAGGAACTCAGAGCGATTCCATGCAGGAGTTGGGCATCTTGTAGGAAAATCCCTTCGAGCATGAAGCTATCATGGAAGGATGTTGTCCACAGTAAGGGGAACGAGGGGTCTTTGGGCCTTTTTCCCACCATCCGAAGATGGTGGAACCCTAGAAGAGGACTGGTCTCTATCTCCCCTATTTTGTTGGCCTCGTCTTGCCATAATCAGTGTTTATCTACGAATAAATACGTCAACAACTAAAGAAACTGACTTCAAAGAAGACTCGAAGGGTTCAACACAAAAGTTACTAGGATCCCTTATAGAAGATGAAAAAAGAAGGAGAGAGTCTAAGAAGTTCAAAAGATACAAAAATTAAACCCTTCCCCTATTTATAAGGCCCTAATACACGGAAATCGAAGAGGCATGCGTCAGAAAAGGGGCGGGAAACCAAAACGTCTGATCCATCTTGGGAGCAGTTATGATCATGACGCATGCCGGCAGTGACGTTAGTCCAAAAATAGACCACGTGTCAACGCATTAGCGAAGCCACGATAGATAAACATTTTCGCCCATTGAAGACGTACATCGTGTACATCTCCAATGGGCAGAGGGACTAACTGTATGGGGTCAAATATGGCTTGACCATAGTGAGCCGAACGCAGCTCTCCCTACGTCATAAACGATAAGGATACAACCCCTCCCATACGTCTCCTACAGCGAGGGTACAGTTTCGACATAAGAATATAAACAATGTCGCTCACATTTAGACGTCCCCTCTGAAAGGGCGTCATCTACCCCCCGACGGCTTATAGTTTTAGTATGGAGGCCTCACCTCTTTATAAATGGATGCTTCCTTATTGTAATGGACAAAGTGTTATTATCTAATAATACAATTTCTCTCATTCTCTCTTTATCATTCTCTCTTAACCGTGATAAGCGATTATTCTTAAAAGTTCTTCATTCTTACAAGTATCTTTACACTATAACTACACTGATCTTATGTTTAGGTTCATTATATTTAATTACGATTTACCCCTTTTATATTTTTTGATTGTTTCTAGCTTGCAAAGTAACATATTACTTAATTTTGAGCCAAACAATGAGAAAATTGCAGAATTTCAAAAATTACTTCAAACTTTTGCATTTTATAAAATGGCCATCATCTATACTATATCCTTAAAAGTTCTTCATTCTTACAAGTATCTCTACACTATAACTACACTGATGTCACGCCCAAAATCGGGGAACATGACCGGCGCCTGACCGGGTTGCCCCAGTCAAGCGGACCTGGGTGCCTTTCATTCCCACGCGTTACCCCCGTGTTGATTGTTTCTCATTAACCAAATATCTTACTAACCATGAATGATTTCACATTAAACAAATAAAACCATACGAGTGATTCATTAACAAGTTTGCAGTTTTTACAACGCCCGACATAACATAATGTATACATAAGACTGGAGTCCCACAGTTTACATGTCTACCGAGCCTCTAGGATACAAAAAAAAGGGAATACAATACTTGCCGGTAACAAGGCTCCGGCTATACCTTACAAAACCAAAATGAAATCTAAACAAAAGTGGCATGAACCACACAGGGCCCCAAGGAAGAAAAAGGGGCTCACCAAAACGGGCAGTGGAAGGAGAAGGATACTACTGCCGATGAGCTGAAGTGCCTGCTATCGATCCACCTACAATCATAACACGAATGTAGCGTCCCCGGCAAAAGGGACGTCAGTACACTTGAATTGTACTGGCATGTATGGACAAACTTTGTCCCAAGTAAACTCAAGCCATTGAATTACATCAACAATTAATTAAGCCACCCAACCATGTTTCCACATTTTCCTCATTTCAAATAATTCTCAACACAAAGCACTTTCTACGATCAACCAATTTAACAATAACCAATCAATCACGTAAAGCACAAGTAGTCAAACAAAGGGCAATCAGTGCCCCACAGGTTGCAAACTCTCCTGTTGTCTCCTTTCACAATTTCACATTATTGATTTTTGTATCAATTTTCAATAGCGATTTTGATCGTTTTCCATCCTTATTACCCCTGACCACCCTTATTACCTCGGTCACCCTTATCACCCCAACCCACACCTTATTTCTTCATGTTGCGGCGCGCAACCCGATCCCACCGTACAGTTTTAAAACACAACAAGTACAAACAGCAGATAAGGCATTTCACACAATTTCAACAAGTTCAAATAAGCAACTTACAAGTTGGTTCATGTTCACAATTACTTCTCAAGCCAATATCACAATCAAGTTACAAATGTTCCAAAAATCAAGAGTATTCATACCGTATTGTTCAATGACTTACCAATCCTCAAGTGTTTCGTTTCTTTTCCACAAAGTACCATATATGCCTTTATAGCCATTATTCACAATTCTTTTATCAAATTAAACTCTCATTTTACATCCCTCATAGCTCAACAACAAACTTTGAATATCCAACAACAACATCAAGAATTTCACACAATTTGTCAATTTAACACGAACCAAACAAACTTCACACATATAGGCGATTTCACAAGAATCAAAATTAGCCATACATACCTGGTGATGAGTTTTCTTCCTACTTTATGCTTACCCAAGATATCCTACTCTTGCCAACCTTGTTCTTGAAGACTCTTACTCCTACTCACTTCTTTTTACTAGAAATCAAGTTCAATAATCATGCATGAGTGTAAAAATTCTATTTTCAAAAGCTATTATATGCAAACCTCTCTTTACCATATTTAAAACTGAAAATCAAAGAAAATAGTTAGGGTTTTTACCTTGAAAAGATTGGGGAAGTTGAATCCTTGCCCTAGGATCCCTTGGAATTAAGTGGTTGGAACAATCTTTGAAGATGAAGAACTTCTCTCTCTAAAACCCCTCTATTCTCTCTCTAATTTTGGTAAGATGATAAGAGAAAATGAGGGTGAAAGGTGTTATATTAAAGAAGAGATCGGGTAAAAATGTTACAAAAATCTGGGCCGGGGCGAATCTGCGGTGCACTTTGCGACCGCAGAATCAACATGCGGTCCGCATAGTGACCGCAGAATGGCCTCAAAAATGACTCAAGTTCTGTTACAGAATGCGACCAATATGCGGTCCGCATTCTTGATCCGCGGTCGCAAAGTGCACCGCAGATTCATTATGCGATCGCATATCGACCGCATTTTCAACATGATTTTGGGAGACTTTCTGGAAAGCTTTGCGGCAAGAATGCGGTCCGCATAGCAGATTTGCGGTCGCATTCTTAACCGCAAAATTGACACTTTTCGGAAAAATTAATTCTCTACATTTTTGAAACTTAAATCACTACCAAGGGTCCGAACCGCGGCGAATTCTACGCATTCCTAACACATTATTCGGACCATGACACTAGAGCTACTAGGTTTTATGCACAAATATTTTACGGGGCCTTACATCCCTCTCCCCCTTAAGATCATTCGTCCTCGAATGAGGATTTTGAAATAAATGAGTTGGTTTTGAAAGACATGATATGCAACCATCAAAATTTTGACTAACTCTTATATTTTAGAAAAATTTCGCCAGAGTTTCCTTTGTATTATGGACATATCCACCTGTCCGAGGGCCCCCGAAACACATTACCAAACAACAATACACAAATACAACACTTTTCACAACCGGTATACACTTTCTTACCTCAACGAATGCACATATTCTATCACATTGTTACAATTGCACATAAACTAGTCACTTCAATGAATTCTTACCTTATTTAACCATTTTAACACACCATGTACACTTAACAAACCATTACCAATCTACACTTACTATTAGTTGTTTATTTAACACGTAAATCTTTATAAGGCTTTCATTTATCAAGAACGGTTCAAGTGACCCAAGGTAACAACACATTTAACTCATTACAAAATGAAGGGGACTTTACTAATACTAAGAGGGAAACAACTTAGACAAGATGACAATTACTAGGAGTAGGAGGGTCACCTAATTTCTTCTAGGCTTGATCGAACAAATGGGGGTACTTTTCCTTCATCTCTTTTTCCGCTTCCCATGTGGCCTCCTCAACTTGTTGACTTCGCCACAATACTTTAACAGAGGCAACTTCCTTATTTCTCAACTTACGGACTTGCCTATCAAGAATGGCAACCGGAACTTCTTCATATGACAAATCTTCATTAACCTCTATAGCTTCGACCGGCATGATGGTGGATGGATCTCCAATCACTTTCTTCAACATGGACACATGGAATACCGGATGCACTGATGACATCTCAGGAGGCAACTCTAGCCTATAAGCAACTTGACCAATCCTTTGAACGATTTGATATGGCCCAACATACCTAGGACTCAATTTCCCTTTCTTTCCAAATCACATGACTCCCTTCATAGGAGATACCCTCAAGAACACCCAATCATCGACTTGAAACTCCAAATCCCTTCGGCGAACGTCCGCATAGGATTTTTGACGACTCTGTGCTGTTTTCATTCTTTCCTGAATAACCTTGACCTTTTCCATAGCTTCGTACACCATATCCGGCCCTAGCAATTCCGCTTCACCTACCTCAAACCACCCGATTGGCGACCTACATCTTCTCCCGTACAATGCCTCAAATGGGGCCATCTGAATGCTAGCATGATAGCTATTATTGTAAGCAAATTCTATCAATGGCAAGTGTTCATCCCAATTACCTTTAAAATCTAAGACACAAGCCCGTAACATATCTTCAAGCGTCTGAATGGTCCGCTCGGCCTGGCCGTCGGTCTGCGGATGGAAAGCTGTGCTGAGATTCACCTGAGTTCCCAAACCTTGCTGAAACGTCTTCCAAAAGTTAGCTGTGAACCGAGCCCCGCGATCCGAGATAATAGAAAGTGGAGTGCCATGAAGTCTTACTATCTCCTCGATGTACAATCTTGCATATTGCTCCGCAGTATCAGTGGACTTGACAGGCAGGAAGTGAGCTGATTTGGTGAGTCGATCCACTATCACCCATATTGAGTCAAACTTACGCTGAGTGCGAGGTAACCCTACCACGAAATCCATATTGATCATCTCCCATTTCCACCTCGGTATTTCTATAAGCTGAGTTAATCCACCGGGCCGTTGATGCTCGGCCTTCACTTGTTGACAGTTTGGACATTTAGCTACAAAGCTTGCTACATCCCTTTTCATACCGTTCCACCAATAAATCTCCTTAAGGTCATGATACATTTTCGTGGAACCTGGGTGTACCGAATACCTGGAAATATGAGCCTCTGCCATTACCCTTTCCCGAAGCTCGTCCACATCCGGAACACATAGCCTATCTTGACACCTCAATACACCATCTTCGCTGCTGAGTACAAATGCTGAGGTCTTGTTATTCATGACCGCTTCCTTTACCCGAACCAATGCTGGATCCATGAACTGTTTTTCCTTGATTTCCGCGACCAATGATGATTCTGCTCCATTATGCACCAAAATATCCCCCTCGTCTGACGCCGAGATACGAACCCCCAAACTGGCTAATTGGTAAACCTCTCGAGCCAGGGGTCTCTGATCCATACCCAAATAAGCCAAACTACCCATGGATTTTCGACTAAGAGCGTTGGCTACCACATTTGCCTTTCCTGGATGATACAATATGTTCATATCATAGTCCTTGAGCAATTCTAACCACCGTCGCTGTCTCAGATTTAGCTCCTTCTGCTTGAACAAATACTGGAGGCTCTTGTGGTCCGAAAACACATCTACATGAACTCCATAAAGATAGTGCCGCCATATTTTCAAAGCAAACACAACAGCTGCAAGCTCCAAATCATGCGTCGGATAATTCTTCTCGTGATTCTTGAGTTGCCTGGAAGCGTAAGATATGACTTTCCCGTGCTGCATCAATACACATCCCAAACCAACCCCGGAGGCATCACAATAAACCACAAATCCCTCTGTGCCTTCTGGCAAGGCCAATACTGGTGCCGAGGTCAATCTTGACTTCAATTCCTGGAAACTTTTCTCACATGCTTCGGACCACTGGAACTTAACTGCCTTCTGCGTCAGTTTTGTCAACGGGGAAGCGAGGGTTGAGAACCCCTCTACAAACCTCCGATAGTACCCTACTAAACCCAAGAAGCTACGAATCTCTGTCGGGGTCGTGGGTCTAGGCCAATCTTTCACTGCCGCAATCTTCTGAGGATCCACCTGAATTCCCTCACTGGAAATAACATGCCCTAGAAAGGCTACGGACTCCAACCAAAACTCACATTTTGAGAACTTGGCATACAATTGATGTTGAAGAAGGGTCTGCAACGCTGCTCTGAGGTGAACGGCATGATCTTCTCTGCTCCGAGAGTAGATGAGGATGTCGTCAATGAATACGATCACAAAGGAATCTAGGAATGGCTTTAAAACACGATTCATAAGGTCCATGAAAGCTGCTGGGGCATTGGTTAGCCCAAAAGACATGACCAAAAACTCGAAGTGACCATAACGAGTTCTCAAGGCGGTCTTAGGAATATCCTGCTCCCTGATTTTCAACTGGTGGTACCCAGACCGTAAATCAATCTTTGAGAAGAACTTCGCTCCCTCCAATTGGTCAAACAGATCATCCACTCGAGGCAAAGGATATTTATTCTTGATGGTGACTTTGTTGAGCCTGCCGATAATCAATACACATTCGAAGTGACCCATCCTTCTTTCTGACAAAGAGAACCGGAGCACCCCACGGCGACACACTCGGTCATATGAACCCTTTCTCCAATAAATCCCTCAGCTGCTCCTTTAACTCCCTTAACTCTGCTGGCGCCATTCTGTATGGTGGAATGGATATTGGCTGAGTATCCGGCAATACATCGATCCCAAAGTCAATCTCCCTATCCGGCGGAATGCCCGGAAGCTCATCTGGAAACACTTCAGGAAATTCATTCACAATTGGCACGGACTCGAGGGTAGGCACATCTGAGGTGGTGTCCGTTACCCTAACCAGGTGATAGATACACCCTTTCTTAATCATCTTCGAAGCCTTAAGGTAGGAAATAAACCTACCCCTTGGCACTACACCATTTCCTCTCCATTCAATAACTGGCTCGTTAGGGAACTCGAGCCTCATAACTCTCGTTCGACAGCCAAGTTTGGCAAAGCACGAATAGAGCCAATCCATCCCCATAATTACATCAAAATCTACCATCCCAAGCTCAATAAGATCGGCTGTGGTATCACGACCACCTACCGTAACAACACAATTCCTATAGACTCGTGAGGCTGTAATAGAATCACCAATCGGAGTCGACACAGAGAACGGCTCATGAAGTTGTTCGGGTTCTATCCCAAAACTTGAAGCAATGAATGGAGTAACATAAGACAAGGAGGACCCTGGATCAATAAGGGCATAGCAATCAATAGTCTGAACAGACAGGATACCTGTAACAACATCTCGAGAAGCCTCGGTATTTTGGCGGCCACTAAATGCATAGAATCGGCTAGGTCCACCCCTACCCTGAGCTCCACCCCTAGCTGCACCATGCCTTGCTGATGCTGGAGTACGCGCTGACGATGTAGCAGCCGAAGAACCGGATGACTGAGCAGATCCCCTACCTATACCCTGACGGGGTGCACGGCAGTCCCGCTGAATGTGACCTCTCACCTCGCACCCGAAGCACACTAGGATGTCAAGGTAGCAAGTCTCCGTATGAAATCTCCCACACTCCGGGCATGTAGGTCTCCCCTGCTACTGGGACCTCACCCCAGGATGACCAGACTGACGAGACCTCCTGATGTCTGAACCGGGTCTCGAGTAACTGCCCTGCTGATGACTGTGCATAGATGGTGGTGCACTCGCGGAGGACTGAGCATATGACTGGGATGGCCCTGATGACCCTCTCCCTGGAAGTTATCTCCCTGAATGACCCATTGACCGGGCCCTGCTGGTACTCTCTCTTTCTGCACGAATCTTCAATTTCCTAGCCTCTGTGGCCTGACCAAACCCCACAATCCTCCCATAGTTCATATCTGAGTGCAAAGCTACCGTGGCGGCCTCATTCACTACCAAAGGGCTAAGGCCCTAAACAAACCGTCGAACCCGGGCATCCATGGTCGACACTAAATAAGGAGCGTACTTGGACAACCTTACGAACTCCATGTGATACTCCCAAACACTCATACTGCCCTGTTTGAGAACCTCGAACTCGGTGGCACGGGCCGCCATTGCCTCAGCAGGTAAGAAGTGGTCCATAAATGCATCCACGAACTCATCCCATCTGGCCGGAGGGCTCCCTTCCTCACGGGAATCCTCCCACATTTCGAACCATGAACGTGCCGCTCCCTTCGGCCTGTAAGAGGCCAACTCTACCCCCTCTATATCTGTAGCCTTCATCACTCTGAGGGTCTTGTATATCTCATCAAGGAATTCCTGTGGGTCAACCTCTGGATCGGTACTTGAAAATTCTGGAGGGGCCAATCGCAAGAACTGGTGGACTCTGGAGCCGGAGGAATCTCCCTGTCCGCTGGAGGATGCAGGGGCATCATGGGATCTCCGGGCCTGGGCGGCCACTAACTGTGTTAACATATGAATAGCTCCCCTAAGATCCTCATTAGAGATACCAGAGCCCGAAACGGGAACTGTATCTGAGTCAGGAACACCGGCGGGAGGAATGGTGGCATCCTCTGCCGCAGCTGGAATAGGGACACTTGGGTTTTGAACAGATGGGCCAGGAAAATTTGGGACTGGTGGGTCATTCTCTCCCACGGCATCGGGTACATGATTAACAGCCGCACTTGGGCCGCCATTGGCCCTAAGGCCGAGTCTAGCCTTCTTTCTAAGGTGCCATATTCTGAAAATTTGGGAACAAGGCGCGAATTAGACACATATATTTCCACATTGTACTTTACCGCACGATATAGATCAACAAAGAAATAGGGAAATTCCTAAATGCCCGTGTAGCCCCCAACTTATCTGATGTGGTCGACAACACACCTATAAGAAGTGGCACTACTAGACACGGGTATAATTATAGTCAAATTCACCTATTATCACTCGTCCTTGTCACGCCCCAAATCGGGGAACATGACCGGCGCCTGACCGGGTTGCCCCAGTCAAGCGGACCTGGGTGCCTTTCATTCCCACGCGTTACCCCCGTGTTGATTGTTTCTCATTAACCAAATATCTTACTAACCATGAATGATTTCACATTAAACAAATAAAACCATACGAGTGATTCATTAACAAGTTTGCGGTTTTTACAACGCCCGACATAACATAATGTATACATAATACTGGAGTACCATAGTTTACATGTCTACAGAGCCTCTAGGATACAAAAAAAAGGGAATACAATACTTGCCGGTAACAAGGCTCCGACTATACCTTACAAAACCAAAATGAAATCTAAACAAAAGTGGCATGAACCACACAGGGCCCCGAGGAAGAAAGGGGCTCACCAAAACGGGCAGTGGAAGGAGAAGGATACTACTGCCGATGAGCTGAAGTGCCTGCTATCGATCCACCTACAATCATAACACGAATGTAGCGTCCCCGGCAAAAGGGACGTCAGTACACTTGAATTGTACTGGCATGTATGGACAAACTTTGTCCCAAGTAAACTCAAGCCATTGAATTACATCAACAATTAATTAAGCCACCCAACCATGTTTCCACATTTTCCTCATTTCAAATAATTCTCAACACAAAGCACTTTCTACGATCAACCAATTTAACAATAACCAATCAATCACGTAAAGCACAAGTAGTCAAACAAAGGGACAATCAGTGCCCCACATGTTGCAAACTCTCCTGCTGTCTCCTTTCACAATTTCACATTATTGATTTTTATATCAATTTTCAATAGCGATTTCGATCGCTTTCCATCCTTATTACCCCCGACCACCCTTATTACCTCGGCCACCCTTATCACCCCAACCCACACCTTATTTCTTCATGTTGCGGCGCGCAACCCGATCCCACCGTACAGTTTTAAAACAAAACAAGTACAAACAGCAGATAAGGCATTTCATACAATTTCAACAAGTTCAAATAAGCAACTTACAGGTTGGTTCATGTTCACAATTACTTCTCAAGCCAATATCACAATCAAGTTACAAATGTTCCAAAAATCAAGAGTATTCATACCGTATTGTTCAATGACTTACCAATCCTCAAGTGTTTCGTTTCTTTTCCACAAAGTACCATATATGCCATTATAGCCATTATTCACAATTCTTTTACCAAATTAAACTCTCATTTTACATCCCTCATAGCTCAACAACAAACTTTGAATATCCAACAACAACATCAAGAATTTCACACAATTTGTCAATTTAACACGAACCAAACAAACTTCACACATATAGGCGATTTCACAAGAATCAAAATTAGCCATACATACCTGGTGATGAGTTTTCTTCCTACTTTATGCTTACCCAAGATATCCTACTCTTGCCAACCTTGTTCTTGAAGACTCTTACTTCTACTCACTTCTTTTTACTAGAAATCAAGTTCAATAATCATGCATGAGTGTAAAAATTCTATTTTCAAAAGCTATTATATGCAAACCTCTCTTTACCCAATTTAAAACTGAAAATCAAAGAAAATAGTTAGGGTTTTTACCTTGAAAAGATTGGGAAAGTTGAATCCTTGCCCTAGGATCCCTTGGAATTAAGTGGTTGGAACAATCTTTGAAGATGAAGAACTTCTCTCTCTAAAACCCTCTATTCTCTCTCTAATTTTGGTAAGATGATAAGAGAAAATGAGGGTGAAAGGTGTTATATTAAAGAAGAGATCGGGTAAAAATGTTACAAAAATCTGGGCCGGGGCGAATCTGCGGTGCACTTTGCGACCGCAGAATCAACATGCGGTCCGCATAGTGACCGCAGAATGGCCTCAAAAATGACTCAAGTTCTGTTACAGAATGCGACCAATATGCGGTCCGCATTCTTGATCCGCGGTCGCAAAGTGCACCGCAGATTCATTATGCGATCGCATATCGACCGCATTTTCAACATGATTTTGGGAGACTTTCTGGAAAGCTTTGCGGCAAGAATGCGGTCCGCATAGCAGATTTGCGGTCGCATTCTTAACCGCAAAATTGACACTTTTCGGAAAAATTAATTCTCTACATTTTTGAAACTTAAATCACTACCAAGGGTCCGAACCGCGGCGAATTCTACGCATTCCTAACACATTATTCGGACCATGACACTATAGCTACTAGGTTTTATGCACAAATATTTTACGGGGCCTTACAACTGATCTTATGTTTAGGTTCATTATATTTAATTACGATTTACCCCTTTTATATTTTTTGATTGTTTTTAGCTTGCAAAGTAACCAATTACTTAATTTTGAGCCAAACAATGAGAAAATTGCAGAATTTCAAAAATTACTTCAAACTTTTGCATTTTATAAAATGGCCATCATCTATTATAACCCAACTAATCCACAAGCTAGTTACTATTATTTTTTTTGAATGAATTATAGTAGCTAGTAATTATATTATTAGCAGTTGATCTTAAAATTTAGGATTATAATTTTATAATTGTGTATAATATAATTTATTATAAAAATAGTAAATTTGTGCCAAATATTTCTATGTTCAGAACATGGTTTGTGATAATGATAATAAATAACATCGATGAGGTTCTGCATATACAAGATTAACAAGTTTGATCGTTCGGTATTATTGTTGGGTATTTTTAATAGTTTTTAAAACCTATGCATATAAGTCACATTTCACGTTATATTTTTTTAAAGTTAAAAATATGTTTGAAAAATAATCTCCAAACAAATCATCTTCAATCAAAATTTCACCCTAATCAAATAACGCAAGCTTAATATTCCTAAATCAAACCGCAATTGATTATTTTAATTAAAATTAATATTTCATGCCCTAGGATGAGTAAAAGAAAGATATGTTTCTTATGATGAAATATATATACTCCTATGACTTATCTTTTGGACAACTTCTTCGTTCATCCCCCTTTATTTTGCCCAACTTAAACCGTCCATCCTGTTAACTATTTTAGGAGCAAAATCAAAATTACGTGGTATTTCTCTTTGACACGCTCCTTAAAAAATATTAATTAGGAAAGAAATTAAACTATTTTATTTTTATTTATGTCTTAAGATAAAATTTTTCTTCATTGAATATTTATTCTATTTATATGTTATCTCCTTCAAAAATAATTATTACTAAAGGTAAAAAAGAAAAAAATAATTAATTTATTTTAAACTTCTAAAATGACAAATAATATAAGATAATTATTTTTTCAGTAAACGCGATTGATATTTGATAATATGAGACGCAGGGAATAATATATGGGAGTTGGACAAGCCCTTTATTGTTTTTTTTTTTTTGAGTAAACACCAAATTTATTTATAGGTGCATAATATCCTTGTGGTTTTAGCAATTTTATTGCATATTTAGTAGGGCCAAATGCAAATTCCATATACATCGTCAAATCTCGTCTATATTGAAGCATGAATGGAAAAAGTAAAATGAACGATTTCCCATTATGGTATTCCACGGCTCATTTCCTCCTCATCAACATAGGAATTGGAAAATTTGAAGAGAGTTGGAGCAAAAGCACCTTTTTTCTTTCCCCTCCTTTATAAGCGTAACCATTTTCATTGAATGACCAGACAAGTTGTGAGTTTTCATACTCATAAGTCATAACGTTTCAAATTATTTCTAAAATTAAAAAATTATGTAGAATTAGCAGCCCATATAATTTCTTAAACTAAAACTAGCCCACATATGTATAATATATATTTAATTCATATATAATATATAATGGATGTATACCAACTAGAAAATGGTATTAAAATTTTCGCAGGAACAATTTGTGGTAAATTCATCTCTTGCCAAAAGTATTGTGACATGCAATTATCTAAGCTAATAATAATTCCTTTTAGCATAGTAGAGCTTTGGTAGTTGGGACAGCAAAAAGTATGAAGACTGAGAAAGGGATCAGATTTGGCATCAATGCAATAAAATGGCTAATTAAAATAAAAATGGGTAACAGATCTGGTGCAGTGATTGTGGAGATGTTTTTTAATGAGGAAATGAGTGATGACTGATGAGTCCTGAAATAAAGAAACAACTTTATAGCATTTCACTATCACATTTAATCCAATCATTACTAGGTCATTCATGTACATATTCAATTTAAGAAGAAAAAAATGCAGATTTAGTCCAAAACTTTTGCCAAAATATTGATTTGGTCCTCAAAGTTCGATCTCTTGCTAGCTCATCCGTGAACATTTAGATAATTTCCCAGGAAGGTACTAGTTTAATAAATTGTAAAACTACCGAATTTATGTGACTATTACACACCAAAGTTGAGTAGTTTAGTTTTTGATAATTAGAAAAAGAAGCAGTACTATGGCAACAAGCTCAGAAATACGTTTCCACCGTCATAATTAGTTAGCCCATAACCACCTCCTATTGCGTGTTTGTTTTGTATGAATGTTTTTTTTTTTTATAGATAATGCTTTAAAAATTATTTTTCAAAAATTATTTATAAAAATGTTAACTCTGGTATTACATTGAAAAATTGATGAAAATTTTGAGTGCGAAAGATTAATAAATAATGTGTAAGTGCTTGCAATATGGAGTAAGAGTTGACATATTTGTAAAGAATTTTTTTCCCGTTAATATATAGAAAATATTTTCAAGAAAATTTAATTTTTTATGATCAAAGACTGAGAAGATGAGTTCATCAAAAAAAAATAAAAATAATAATGTCCCCTTTTTGTACCAAACACAATTAGCTTTTTGTAGTCGCAACAAGACACTTATATATACTAAATATAATCACTAATAAGTGCTGAGCTATAACAATTCTCTATACTTACGTGATAAGGTACTAGAATATTGACCATTTTAAATAACATGAACTTGACAATGGTCAATCATTATATGTCATACAAATAAAGACATGTTAATTTTATAGTTAGTGACGAGTAAAAGAGATAGAAATTTATTTTTCTATTTTCAGGTTATCTTTAGAAATATGAATATAATGAAATTAGGGGTCATTTGATACACGGAATTAGTGAGCTGATTAGATTGAGTTGGACTTATGTTTGTGTTTGGTTCATTTTTTTAGTAAACAAGAATGTTCTATTACCTGTAGTTACGAACTCGATTTTACTACGTTTTTCTTTTCTTCTACTTTTCCAAAGGAACAAGTCTTTCACGTGCAATTTTCTTTCAACAAAGTGCCAACCGCATTAGACTCGTAGTTCAGTTTTGACCAAACTAAATTAGAAATAAGACTACTCCAATCTGGCAAGAGGACAAGACAGACAACTACAACCCCCACAATTGAATTACATATCACTTTCTATATTTTATTTTTTTATAGTTTATATATTATAAAATTAATATCAAAATATGCCCCTTTAGACATAACAATTCTTTTCCAAAAATCTTCACTTTTTTCTCGAAATCATGTTTGGCCAATATATTTTTTTTTTAAAGTTTCACTTGAATATAAGTATTTAAATTTTTCGAAAATCTTAAAAATTATTTTCAAAATTATCACTCATATCACTTACAAAACTTAAAAAACAACCGAAAATTATATTAATGTCCAAACACATCTCTAATTTTCAAATATCATTTTTACTTGAATTTTATTTAAACTTTTACAATTCTTTTGTCCAAACACCCACTTAGAATTACATATTTTTGTTATTATGCATAAAAAACGTTTCTTATTATTTTTAAACTCTATGTTCTGTCAAATATTTATTGTATGTAAAAAACTGGAGGAAGTAATATTTGCAATCTTGCACCGATACTTTTCATTTCTTCTGTCCAATTTATACCATTGACGTTGCGTTTCGTCCAATCTCTAACCCATTATTATGAGAGAACAACAACAACAACAACAACAACCCAGTAGAGGCTGTTTCCAAATAGACCCCCGGCATCCTTCCCTCAAAGAACTTCCCACCTTGCTCTTGGGGAGACTCGAACTCACAACCTCTCGGTTGGAAGTGGGGGTTGCTTACCATCAGAACAACCCCTCTTGTCTATTATTACGAGAGAAATGTCGTTTTTTTAGTAAGCTACTTTATCTTAATCTTGAGTAGGTTAAAAATTCAGATTACATGCTAAATGACATTTTATGACCTAAATTAAGGATTATTTATGTCGCTAAATCGTTGAAAAGGAAAAGCAACAGTATAACTACTTTCCTCTTCTTATTATCTTGCTAGTGAGTAGTACAAACAGACGAAATCACTGCTGTCAAAGATTCCATCATTGTCCCTCAAATTAATGGGGTGAGGGGGGAGGGGTTGTGGGTGGGTGATGCTTCTTGTTCTTTCTCTTTACCGTCCATTCGTTGATCCATCCTTTCCTGTTTCTCCCACTAATTCTCTCACTCTACCTTCACCATGCCTTCTCTTTCTTTATTTCCAAAATCCCTCCTTTTATTATTATTAAACGTTTTTTTATTTCATGGGCAATAATCACTAAATCCCAATTTTATTATCTGAATTATGGGGTGCGCAACCTCAAAGCATGATGACCTACCGGCGGTAGCACTCTGCCGTGAACGTTGCGCCTTTCTAGACGAAGCTATTCACCACCGTTTCGCTTTTGCTGAAGCCCATGTAGCTTATCTTCACTCTTTAAAAGCCGTCGGGCTTTCTCTTCACCGCTTCTTCCAACATGATCTCGATCTTTCTACTGCATCTTCCTCCGATACTCCTCTTTCTCCGGTTCTCAATCTCCCTTCTTACCGCAAAGCTGGAGGAGACCTTCCAGAACCTTCCTCTTCTTCCCCTCCAGCAAAAAAGGCAATTCACAAACATCACGATTCTCACTCTAGTTCCGGTTCACATCTTCATTTCCATTCTGACTCCGGTTCGGACGATGATGACTCCGGTTCAGAGTCTTTGCATCACCACCATACCGAAACCCCTACTCAAGTTAATAATCAGTACGGTCAGTTCGCTTATGCTGATCAGGAAACCCTAGGCGGGTTCGGAGCACCATATCAAGTCGGAGCGGGTGGCGGTTTCGGAGCACCGTATCAAGTCGGAGCTGGTGGTGGGTACGGAGCACCATATCAGGTTGGTGCGGGTGGTGGGTATGACGCACCGTATCAAGTTGGAGGGGCTGGTGGGGGGTATATGCATATGAATTTCATGAGGAAGCAAACGACGCCGTCGGTGACCTATCAACAACGGCCGATGAGTTCTGAGACTGTTCGTATGGGTGAAGGCTCTTCTTCCTATTACCCTCATCCTTATCCTAATAGCAGCAACCCTAATTCTAACTACAATTACCCGGAATATCCCAATTACGGTGACAGTTTTTTTCCCTCGTCGATGCAAAGGCCGTACGGTGTTTCATCTCCGCCGCTGGGGACGTCTAGAGCTGGGCCTTCGACTTCGAAACCGCCACCACCCCCGCCATCTCCACCGAGGAGTTCACCTTGGGATTTTCTGAACCCTTTCGAGACTTTTGAGAATAATAATTACCCTACACCTTATACGCCAAGCCGAGACTCGAGAGAGGTGAGGGAAGAAGAGGGTATTCCTGATTTGGAAGAAGAGGATTTTGAGCATGAGGTTGTTAAGGAAGTTCATGGTCATCAGAAGTTTATCCCCGGCGATGGAGGAGAGAACTATTCAAAGGCTGTGGCAGAGGAGGAGAGGGAGAAGCAAACTGATACAGAGTCCTTATACCGTGGGAGGCCAAGTGGATCAGTTGAGAATGAGCAGGAGGTGGAGTACGAGGTGCACGTTGTGGATAAGAAAGTGGTAGACGAGGACAGAAATAAGTCAGGGGGACATGGTGGAAATGTTAAAGCTCGTGCATTTAAGGATGATTCTGATGTTGTGAAAGAGATACAAGTTCAATTTGAGCGAGCTTCTGAATCTGGGAATGAGCTTGCCCAGATGCTCGAGGTTGGAAAGCTTCCCCACAATCGTAAGCATGCCTCCTATCAAGGTACTTCAGTGTAATCTCAAGTTTTGGTTATTATGCCTTCCACGTATGGAGGTATTCAATTGTGATGTCACGTTATGATTTTTAGATGTTAGCACTTTTACCTTAGGTCCTATGCTTTATAGGAGTGGTTTAACCCTAAAACTTGTATATTTACAAAATATAGAGAACTTATAGTATGTATTTGCATATAATATTGGCTTGAGATGAGTTTAAGTAGGTGTAGCATGATCAGTGAGGATAGTGAGGATTCATATAACTAATCCCAAGTTGTGTGGGAGTGAGGCAAGTTGTTCTTTTATCAAGTTATGATTTTTATCCTATTCTCCGCGAAGAATCTGTCATTATGCTCTTGAGCCTTGTAGATGATACTATTGGATTGCTTATGAATAAAAGTTAAGTCTTGCTATGACAGAGTGTACTGGACATGGCAGTAATTTGATTTGGTTGATGTTTGAGGTTGTTTCAGTTGATTTTAACTTATATTTCATCGGAATTTGTGGAGACAGTTTCTTCCAAGATGTTGCATGCAATTACCCCTTCGTTATCTGTTGTCTCGTCACAAACTTCTACCTCAAAGAGTGCTGAGATTCAGATCGCTGATCCTGCTGCTTCATATGTGGAAGGAGATGTTCCTTCAAGGTACAAGAACCTTTCTTCAACATTAAACAAGTTGCACCTATGGGAGAAGAAGCTGTATCAGGAGGTTAAGGTATGTTTTCTTTTGTAGGTTCACTCTATTTCTTTTCATTGTTTGCTTTATGATGCTTTGGACGACATCTTCTTTTGGAGGGCTGAGTTTACTGGTCTGTTTTGCTTGCTCTCTGAATAGCTCAATTAATTAGAGGATTTAAAATCGTTTCTTCCTCATTTGTGATTATTGTCTCTTTATGTGTTTTGGTGTGTCTTGCAAGTGGTATTTAAGTGGATACTTGGCATGTGGTACATTAAAATCTTTATGGACAATCTCAAAAAACCTTTGACAACCCAGATTCCAGAGATATGCTAATGCCATACATTTGTACTTGTTATAACTACTGTTGTTTGCTAATGTTCAATCTTCATCTGTAGTCATGTTTGTCTCACTTTAAGAGAAGCTGCGAACTTCAGTTATGGTTGTTACTATAATTTTTTCTGTGTCTAGTGTTGCTTGTATTTCCTCTTTCTGGGTGATTTGATCCTCTTACAGATATTGTAGCATGCACCTCCTATCCCCCCATTTGTGATGGATAACCTTCCTAGTCATTTTTGGCCGACCTTAAAGAGTCCTTTATGTATTTTTTTCTTTCCTTTTGTTGCTATTGGAATTTATAAATTGCTCCCTTCGATCGCGCCCTCTACCAAGAGACAAAGGTCGCTGTAGCGCTTGGTGTAATTCATATTGCCTTAAACATATGCACAACTAGTATTGACAGCTATAGTGCTAGGTGTAATTCATATTGCCATAAACATATACTGTGATTGACAGTGTGTACTTCCCCTTGCTTATTCTGGTGCAGTCTGAAGAGAAGATAAGGGTACTTCATGAAAGGAAATCTGAAAAGCTAAAGAGATTAGATCAAAAGGGTGCTGAGGCTCACAAGGTTGACATGACAAGGCAATTGGTTAGAAGTCTCTCCACAAAAATTAGAATCGCGATTCAGGTTGTTGACAAAATCTCTGAGAAGATAAACCAGATTAGGGATGAAGAGTTATGGCCTCAACTGAATGAATTTATTCAGGGGTACGTTTTTTTTCCAAGTCTTCCACGTAAAACGGATACCTTTTGTTTAATGAGATTTTAAAGAATTCTCTACCTGGTTTACCTGTCAGTAGATTTCGTAAATGCACTACATGGAAGAGAAGAATTGTTGGTTTGCCACATTTTGATTACTGTTTCTAATTCGTACTGCTAGGTTTTTGTTATGACATCATTGTATGCCTCTAAGCTACTGCATCATCTAAAGTCTTGTATATTGATCTCCATGAATGATTTCAAAAAATTGATTTGGATCCAAATGTGATGTTCTTGTTTCTAGTATCCTTCAGGCGGACGAAACCTGTAAAGATGCTTTTAAAAAATTTCTTGTGATGAGTTTGTCAAGTAATTCTATTAAGTGTGCTACAAGCTTATGGTAACTGCCTAAAACGGCTCTTTGTGCAATTCAAATTGGCTTGTTTATTCCTAGCTTTGAGGGGGTAGACAATGATTTTGTACATTTGAGAAATATCTTCTTAATCCTAGTTTCTTTGGGTGCACCCCATGAATTCCAATTGGTATTGAAGATTTCTTTCATAGAGAATCATGTCTTTTTGTAGGTTTACTTTTCGAAATACCACTTGTATAAGGGAGGTTTTTGGTGTTCCCAGCTTTATTGCAAGTGTTATAACTCACAAATAAAAGAATTGGCTTTTTTTTTGTTAGGATGTGGTAGCAATGACCGACATATTCAGCCTTTGCAAATGCCATTATAGTTTGTCTTTATTAGAAAGTTAAGGGTGAATGTAAATGTTTAGCTTCTTGTGATACTCCTAAAGGGGATTCTTGCTTTCGCTAAAACTGAATCCTACTTCTGGAGTTGCAAATGCATCAATCAGACACAGCTGCGTGATCTCCTATGGGATGCTTTTGGGGATTTATCTTGATATAGTGCCTATTTCTAGTACTGTTGGATCGCTCTCAGATTTTTCCGCTGAACTTCTATCTCATTCTAGGCCAATTAGTTATCTAATGTAAATTTCTCTTGTATGGATTCTCTATGTAGGTTAAGTAAAATGTGGAAAGGCATGCTTGAGTGTCATCGTAACCAATGTCAGGCTATTGGAGAAGCCAAAAGATTAGATGCCATTGCATCTCACAAACACTTCAGTGATGCACATCTCGAAGCCACTCTGGAGCTTGAACAGGAGCTTTTACACTGGACTTTGAGATTCTCTTGCTGGGTGAATGCACAAAAAGGTTATGTGAGAGCGCTAAACTCTTGGCTCATGAAATGTCTTCTGTATGTGCCTGAAGAGACGCCCGATGGAAGAGTTCCCTTCTCTCCAGGAAGGATTGGTGCTCCCCCAATTTTTGTCATATGTAATCAGTGGTCACAAACCATTGAAGGAGTTTCTGAGAAAGAGGTTATTGACTGTATGCGAGATTTTGCAACTAATGTCCTTCAGCTCTGGGAGCGAGATAAACTGGAAATGCGGCAAAGGATGATGGTGAACAAAGATATGGAGAGAAAAGTGAAGAACCTGGAGAGGGAGGACCAGAAGATACAAAAGGAGATTCATGCACTGGGCAAAAGAATAGTACTTGTTTCTGGGGATGAAAATGGTCTCTCACTAAATAGGCATGTCGTGTACCAGAGTGACACAAGCAAAAATAGTAGTCTTCAGCTTGGTCTGAGACATATTTTTGAGGCCATGGAAAGGTTTACTGCCAAAACCTTGAAGGTGTACGAGGAGCTTTTGCAACGCATTGAAGAGGATAATCTGGCTTGAATAGCATGAAAAATTGTGATTGCATTACCTTGAAAAGGTTATACCTTCTTGGTGCCTGTTATTATGCTACTATTGGAGGTTATTCAATCTCCAGGCTGGGGAACAATGTGAGATGGAGCAACAGAGACCTTGTTGGCTTTCTCTGCTACCGCTGTAGCGTAAATAACAGCTCAATCAGTTTCAGCTGGGAAGAGAGATTTATGGCAGCTGTAATACTGATGATGTGCCTTTGAGGTTATTGCAATGGAAACTTTTTGCTGATATTCAGGACAGATGTTCTTGGATCTCCTGTTTTAGAAGTCTTGATCTTGAATTAACAATGACTGATGCATCATAAAGTATGCTGTTTTTCAGTGGTAGGGCTCCGCGTCAGACTAGCTATGAACCTGAAAGGAGGGGAGGGGGTTAAATCCCTTGGATAGGCACCAATGCTCAAGTCACTAATCCTGAGCTACTGCAGACGTAAATTATGAAACATCTTGCCTCTGTTAAATGCTTGTATTGTAAGCATTGGCATGGTGGTAGTTTACCCCATTGGCACCACTTAGGCTTCAAGTGCGGACTATGTGGTGGCCGGACTGGTCCCTGTGGCAGCGCGGCACCGGCTAAATTGAGCCAGGCTGGACACTTTGTGCTCTGTCCTCCTGGAGCAGCTGTTGATTGGTATTGAGAAACTGATTGTTGGAGATATGTGAGTGATGGCATATCATGTACGGATAGGTGCTTCATTCTTGTGATATTAACACAAATAAGCAAGTAGAGGTGGCATCTAAACTGCAAGCGAGGCCGTCTGCCTCAATGAAAAGAATGAGACATTTGTCCGGAAAGGTTAAACTCAAGAGTTTGGGATATAGTTTGTTCAGTCTGCCTTAAGAGGGAGGTTGGGAAGTTGTTCATTCTGAGGCTTACCGTACTTTGGTCATATTTCAATTGGATCAAGACTACACCAGCGGAACATGAGAAGAGGCTGTTCGGTTATCCAAGTCATTTGGACTGCTGGTTGCCTAGCTCCAGACATTGCTTGAGAATAGAGGCATAATATTCATAAGTTAGTTGTATTCAGATTGTTGTACAGGGGGCTATGTTCTTTAAATTCTGATAATAATCTATATCTTGAATTAGGTATGTATAGGACTGGATAGATGAACCAGATTTATTTTTGATGATAGATGGTGCATTCTATCCACTGATAAAATGTATGGCTTGTTTGGACAGCTACCTTATTCTGCCTTGGAAATATTTCAGCTTAAGCTAACTCAGAACCTGATAACCATAAGTCGTTTTGGTTGGCCATAGTTTTCTGGATTTGAGGTGAGGCGTGTTGAATACATAGTTGTACCAGGTTGATAAATTGTTGTTCGTGTTTCTGAATATGATAAGATCTGTTGTTGTTTTCCGAAATTTGGTACCACATTTATAAAAGAATTAAAGGTGATATTGCAGATTAAAAGATAAAGGGGTACATCATGGTTAAGGGATTAGAAAGGCTAACGGAAAAAGCTGCACAGAGAATATATGCCTTCCAATCAACTTACAAAATAGGACCAGTAATAATGTTACATTTTGTCATGTTCAAATTTGTTGAGTTTGGTCATTGAGTCATGATAGCGTTATGGCGGGGCAGAAGCACTCTTAACTGGATTCTGTCATAAAGTCACTGAGAGACAGACTATCCTTTTTACAAATAAAGTCACAGATTAGTAAAGTGCGCACATCAATTTTTGTTTTGAATTGAACAATCCAACATCTATTTGGGCCCTCCTCCTAACAACCAACCAAAATGTGAGAAAAGTTTCTGAAGCCTCATACATAACGTTCTGCAGGTGTTGCCACATTTCTAACTATAGTAAAGACTTGTTATTTAGGATCCTCCAAATAAATGGAAAACAAAAATTGCAGGATGTACAATTGCATCATACAGCAGTAGCAAAACAAGCTAGATCTTTTTAATCCGAGGATCATTGGCCCCACTAATTCGAACTCACACTGGTTACCATTCTACATTCTCAAGGTTTGAATTCATGATTTTTGGTTAAGTATGGAAAGATCCCAACCATTAGTGGTGAATTTCCACGTTTTCTGTTTAAATTGATCTCATATGTTCCCTTTTTCATCAAACAATTTGGAAATATATATGGATCTTTCCATAGGGAAGTGGAATCTTGACAACTCTAACACCACTAAATGTGGCCCTCATGTCCACCCGTGGTACTAGGTGCGTCATTGTTTACAACGAGTGATTCAGAAGTAAATTTTCATTCCATAATTTGTTTAATTCGTCGATCCTCTCCGGCAGGCAATTATTGTACTATATTGACAACGTTGATTCTGTAATATCATACATTTAAGACCTGCGTATGTCAATTGATTCTACTTAGCCATCAAGGCTACGAACCAAGCAATACAGACTGGAACCGAAGGGTCGATTGACAAGAAGAAAAAGGAAGAAGTGGCGGTCATTGAAGGTAGAGCTTGGTCCAGGGTCCCGGGTCCCCAACCCATATCATCATCAGCCTCGCCCATATCAACCATATCCACCAGCACTATATAATCCACCTCCACCATAATATCCTCCAACCAGTCCACAATTTTCTGTCCAACTTGCTCAACCTTACCCACCGTCTCCACATTCATGGCGTACCCCAGCTCCACAAAATGTCTACCATGCACAAAATATCTATCCACCTTCAAAAACCTACAGAAATCCAAATCGACCTAACTTCCGTCCAGAACCAGAAGTAAAAGATGATAGGGTTCAAAGGAAGAGAACATTCACTCCTTTGGGAGAATCATATACCAGTATTTTTCACCATTTAAGAGAACTAGGGATGTTGAGCCCTATTGAACCAAAAATTCCCAACCCTCCACCCAGAAATCTAGACTAATCTGTCCATTGTGAGTACTGTTCCGGGGCACCGGGACATGATACAGAGAAGTGTTGGCATTTAAAGTCCGCAAATACAGGAACTTATTGATACCAAGAGAATTGAGGTGCAAGCTCCAGAAACTCCCAATATAACGCAGAATCCTTTGCCAGCACATCATGAGACACGTATGATAGAGCTAAAACAGGGAGAGAGCTGCAAAAAACTTTCTTAGTCAGTGATGATGATTAAAGCAAACAACAAGGTTGAAGGGAAAGTTGAAAGAGAGAAAGTGTCAACTGAGTTACCAGCAAAACATCCATCAATGATTGAGCCCGTGAAAGTAGTAGTACCTGGAGTGAAGCCTTTGCTGACTGTGAAGGGAGCCTATGTAGAGCTGGTGGTTATCAAACCAGTTGTGTAGATTCCAGTTGTGAATACTAGGGCTATACCGTGGAATTATGATAAGGTGACAGTGATGTATAAAGGGAAGGAAGTTAAAGGAGAAATTTGTGAAACTCATGGTTTAACTCGCTCCGGGCAATGCTTTACCCCGGAAGAACTGAGAAAGACATAAGTGGTGAAAGAAAACCCGGCTCATGTGATGAAGGTAGTCACTGAAGAGGAAGTTGAGGAATTCTTGAGGAAGATGAAAGCTCAAGAATATTCTATAGTTGAGCAATTGATAAAGACGCCCGCGCAGATTTCGTTGTTATCCCTGCTAATTCATTCTGATGAACATAGAAAGGCGTTGATCAAGATTCTAAATGAAGCCCATGTACCGGAAAAGATTTCAGTATGTCATCTGGAGAAAATCACAAACAAGATCTTTGAGATAAATAAAATAATATTTTTAGATAGTGAGTTGCCACTCGAAAGGACGGAGCATAATAAAGCACTATACCTCACGGTAAAATGTGAAGAAAGTAACCCGTGTTTTGGTGGACAACGGGTCAAGTGCCAACATCTGTCCATTGTCAACCTTGGAGAAGTTGAAAGTCAGTCATGAGAGAATTCATCAGAACAGTGTATGTGTAAGGGGTTTTGATGGAGGAGGAAAGAACACCGTGGGAGATATCATACTAGAGCTTACTATCGGACCGGTGGATTTCACTATGGAGTTTCAGGTGCTGGATGTCGCTGTATCATACACCTTTTGTTGGGACGTCCGTGGATTCACGCTGCGAAAGCGGTGCCATCCTCTTTGCATCAAATGGTAAAATTTGAGTGGGAGCAGCAAGAGATAATAGTGCACGGGGAAGACGATGTTTGCAATGCTATTACACCATTTGAGGAAGCTGAAGGAGATAAAGGTCCATGGGTGTACCAAGTAATGGACATCGTGGTGGTGAACAAAATATCTGAGGGAGAAAGTATGCCAGTACCCACGGTGGCCCCTGCAGCAGTGATGGTTGCCAAGGAGATGATAAAGAATGGGTTTTCTCCGGGAAAGGGCTTAGGAGTGACTTTGCAACGTATAACATAGCCGATCCACCTTCCGGGAAGTACTGATACTTTTGGCTTAGACTTCAAACCAACCATTGCCGATATCCAGAGAGCTAAGAAATTGAAGAAGAAAGGGTGGTCCCTCCCAAAACCTAATCCCAAAACTATCCAACTCCTTTGTCAATCCTGGTACACAGAGACGTCTATCGACTGTTATGCCAAACCATGCTGAGATAAAACCGGATGAAGAGCTTCTGGCAAGATTTGAGAGGCTATTTGAAGATGTGAATGTGTTGGAGACGGGTGAAGGAACAAGCAAAATGGACATTCAATTCGTGGGATCCATACTATGCTAAATAACTGGGAAGTTACTCCTCTTCCGATCAGGAGGGAGTTGTGGTAGTTAGCTTTTAATATTTCATTCCCAAAATTGTCTTGTTTTAAAATTGTAATCCCATATCCCGTCAAATCAATTGTATCTAACTCTTGTTACCTTCTGAAAATTCAATGAAATGCAATTTCTTTTCTTCCTCCATTTTTTCCTTATTTTATTTTTCTTCTTTTGTACATTTCAATATTTGCTGATTCCAATGATATGTCATACATGAAGTATTCCCGATCCAGTCTTGATTATCGAAGAGTTATACAGGAAATTGAAAATGAACATGAAGTGGAATATGAGGATGAGGAAGTACTGGAGGAAATTAGTAAAGATTTGAATCATTATGAAGAAAAACCCAAACCGAACTTAAATGAGACGAAATCTATTAATTTGGGAAGTGAGGAGAATGTCCGAGAAACAAAGATTAGTGTACATTTAGAGTCTTCCCACAGAGAAGATTTAATCAGGTTGTTACATAAGTACAAGGACATATTTACTTGGTCTTATGATGACATGCCCGGGCTCAGTACTGATTTGGTGGTACATAAATTGCCCATTTATCCAGA